>PVLD010031574.1:0-15579 GCA_004027595.1 Dinomys branickii | reverse complement strand
CTAAATTTGCATGTCTGTATATGGGTCCATACATCTACAATTCGAAGATATCAATGGATAAAGCAACAACTACTGTTGAGACCATATCACCTTGTCTATAGATTAGTTGTGATTGTACTATTTTCTATGATAATGGGTGTCTGTTTGTCAATATGTTTTTGTACTTTTATGTTTCTAAAATAAAAAAAAAAAGAAATATCCTTCTTTCTTAACCAGCATTTCAAATGCTGCCATAATTAATTTTAACCTGTAACTTTTATTTACTGTATATGTCCTATGCACAATAATTATTCATCTTGTACACGTGAACTGTGTTATCGGTACATATGCATGTTATATCTTAATCATTTTTACTTCCCCTTCCCTTTTGATCTCTCCTCTCACCCCTTCCCAGAACCCACTTAAACTACCAGGAGTGCTAAAATCCAAAACACTGAAAATATCATCGTAATCAATATCCTGTTGATCAAGATGTGGAGCAACAGGAACTCTCATTTATTTCTGGTGTGAATGCAAAATACTATAGCCACTGTGAAAGGCAGTTTGGCAGTTTCTTACAGAGATAAAGTCTTCACATATTACTTAGCAACAATTTTCCCAGGTGATTGCCCAAGTGTATTGAAAACCTAAATCTACACAAACACACAGAAAGACTATGTATCAATATTTATACTAGCTTTATTCATACTTGCCAAACATTGGAAGACTGCAACACTCCCTATAGAGGTAGAGATAAACTGAGGTACGTACGCCCAGTGGAATATTACTTAGCAGTAAAGTGAAATGACATACCAAGGAACAAAAACACATAGGAGTGTTTAAATGAGTTTTGCTAAATGAAGAAGGTCAGTTTGAAAGGGCTCCGTGCTACACAGTACCAGCTATACCCTATGTGCTCTATTTTCTGGAAAAGATAAAAGGAGAGTATAACTATATGAGTAGTGAGTGTCAGGGGCTACCAGAATCTACGATTTGGAGGCTGGAGAGGTGAACAGGCACAGCACAGGGAACCCAGAGCAGTGAAGCTATTGTCAATTGTACCGTTAGGGTGGACACAGAGCGCTTCGCCAAAGTCCGTAGAAAAGTGCAACACAGAGAGAACGTTAATGTGCATATGGACATTTGTTAATAATATTAATAACTGTTTATCCATTCTCAGAACTGTATGATAAAATGCAAGATGTAAATATAGGAAAACAGTGTGTGGGATAGGAAATATGCGAGAACTCTGTAATTTGTGCTCAATTATTGAACAAAACCTGAAAACACTTCCAAAAATATTATTTATGTATTTAAAAAATGCAAGTTACCAGGAAATACCTGTAGTAAAATCTATTAACTTTCTTTAGTTTTTGACAGCAGGAAAAGGAAACAACTCGGAGAAACTTTGGTCATTTATCAGCATCATAGACTTGAGAAAGTCTTCTGAGAGGATTTAGGCTTCAGGCTGATCATTCCAAAGAGGACCTAGAGAGTGTCACTCAGATGCTGTCAGAAGCGGAGCTATGGATATCTTAATACTTTTATCCTGGGAGGTGAGAGATTAAAGCAAAATTACAAATATAACCAGTTAAACACAAAATACAGAAAACAATGTCCAGACAGGCGGTACTTAACTCATGGTTGAGGTTGTATAAAAGTTTTGTGTCTGTCTTTTCAAGTGTGGTTATAGAACAGCCTTCTCTGAAGACCACGTATAGTCTATTATTTAGATGTGTTCAACCCATATCCTGCCTAGCTTTGGCTTCATTTAAAAAATATCATGATGAAAATGTATACATTAATTATTTTATATGTATTTATACATGTTCCAAGACAGTTTCTGTTCACTCAAAATAAGAGGGCAAAACTGAAGTCAGGTTGCGAGTAGGGCGAGGCTGGATGGTGCTAGGACGGTGTCACTCGCTTCCTGCCGTAATACGACAATGAGATAAACCACAGCAAGTCTCACTCCAGGTGGAATGGAAACACATGAGGTGCTCATTTGGACAGCCGTCCTGCATTTGCTAAGTAATTTACAAACACCGGCCAAGAAGGTATGAGTAGTTATTCTACTTTACAATCAAATGCCAATTACATTGTCATATAGATGTTTTCATAAGCATGAAATAGAAAATTGAAATCAACTAGTTTAAACATTAGGAGAAAAATTACATTACTCATAACGAGACACATAGCTATAGCACCTCTGTGTTTGGAAAACGGAAAGTGTGAAGACAGCACTAGGAGTCAGTCTGCCGTCTTTCCACTCTGTCTCCCTCTGTTATCGGGCTCGTGCCCTCTGAGGCTCAAGGTGGCTGAAAACACCTTCAGGCGTTACATCTCCGCACAGCACCCAAAGTCCGTAGAACGGGAAAGACTGCACTTTTTCCTTACCCTACTTTAACGGTAAAAATAAATTTGTTGGAAATCCCCAGCACAGTTCCTCTTGCTACGTGCATTTTCCTCTATTGAAAATGTTTCTTCACATTTTTTTCTTTTTTCCTTTTTTGGTGCCAGGAATCAAACTCAGACCTTGTGCTTGCCAGGCAGGAGCTTGTGTAGCTGAGCTATATCCCCAGCCCTATTTCTGATGTTTCTTATCTAAAATATTATTACATATGTTATTGCATATGTTCCCACATGCCTGGGACTAAATACAGAAAATAGTCTTTGAATTTATTCCAGGGTTCAGCAAACATTTCCTGTAATGTGCAGATAGTGAATATTTTAGAGTTTGCAGCTATCAGCAGATGTCTATTGAATATTCTTGTTTTTATTTTGTTTCCCCATTTCAAGCTTGAGGGGTTTACAAAAACTGGTAGCAGACTGGAATTAGCTTGTGTGCGGTAACTTGCCAGTCCCCGACTCAGCCAATTACTTTTTTAAAAAAATATTGATGTTAAACTATATAATATTTAAACTTTTTGTCATAGGTCCAGTTCGATTCAACAAATATTCACTTGTATTTTTACGTGTCAGGCATAGAACTCAATTATGAATAAGTAATATGTGCTTCTATCGAGACAAAAAGTTCTGAACAGAGAAATGATTATATAGTCGAAGGGAACCACCAAACACAGCAACTACTTACATTATAGGAAGCTGCGTATGAAAACAACACGGCATCTAGGGATTTTGGAAGGATAGATTTGATACTGATCTCTCCTTCTCAATTGATGTATTTCCTGATTATCTTCTCCTTTTTTGTCTTTTTTTTTTTTTTGGTCCTTTTTGAGTCAAGATTTCACTATGCAGTTCAGGTTGGCCTTGGACTCACAGTGACCCTCCTGCCTCAGATACGGTCTGGTTATCTTCACATATAAGACTGTATGAAAAGTTATGTGTCATTATTTAGGGTTGGTGTTGAGGTGTTCCTCGTATTGGGTTCTTCCTGTCTCCGCTTCCACCTTCTGTGTGTTCCACGAATATGTTTACATTTATTCACTGAGTTAATTGGAAAAAACTTCTTTATCTGCAGCTGCAAACCAACTTTTTTAATGTGAAGGGAAGTTGGTGATCACATTGGGGTAGTCAAGGTGGTAGTGCTTATGGTACGGAGCGTGCATCTTGTATCCTTTAAGGAACAAGGATTATGTATTCACTTTATAACATGTTTTACAATTTGTAAAGTGGAAAGAGTATAATAATTTGTAAATAGAAAACAAGAATGATCTCTTATCAGTTTGGAGCAATAAACAAGTCCAGAAGTTTAGTAAGTAGCTCAACAGTCCTTTGTGTTACAGGAAAGCTGCAGTCAGTCATGGACGCGGCCCTCCACTATCTTCTCATTCTAGAACCTGGACTGAGGAATGAGCTCCAATTTGGACATTGTGTTCTTATCACGGAGAACAGGAAAAAAGACGGAACTGAGCCAGCAATCATATTTAAAACTTCTCCATTGTTCGTTGAGATATAGCTAGTGAAGTAATAGAAAAGGAATGCCAGACAGCATGGAGGCAAAGACCACAGAGAACAGTGACCAGGGGCAGGACCCTGGCTCAGGGGAAGAGCATCGCCGGCTGTGGGCTAAGGAGCACAGCGTTTTCCAGGATTTCAGATTGCTTTGACTATGAATTTTCTGAGCTCCTAATCCTTCCTTCTCTCTTTCAATAAACTTGGACCCTAAGAGTTCACTGCTCTCTTGAATAGTGACGGTGGTTTTGTTCCAGGCTTATGTTACTTTTTCTAACATGAAGCTCTCCCAAAGGAAGGAGGAGGTTAATTTTTCATTATTAATAATTGTTTATTTACTTTTGCATTGCTAGTGGTTGAACCCAATACTTCATACCTTCTAAGCAAGTACTGTTCAGTGGAGCTTCATCGCAAGCTCTAATAATTTTAACTTGATTATGGTCAGTTCTAAATGCAGCCACCATGTCCACTCTTTCTTTAAAACATAGCTCTTTCTCCTGATTTAAGTTCTGGTACTTGGAGCCTATCAAAATTTTTGGAATTATGTCCTTTTTTTTCCCAATGCCATCTTGTCCCACTTAAATCTTAACTAAAGGTATATCATAGTGATGTTTAATATTTACCCTGAGGTTTTAGTTCAAAATATGTCTTCTTGTTGTTTTATGATTGAAATTGAGAAATAATTCCACACTACAATTGCACATGCTCAGGACCTGCTAGAATCTATTTCCTTGAATCCTTACTTTCAAGTACATCAATTCTTTTCTGATCTCACATTTTCTTTTCTTTCTTTTTAAAACTTTTATTAGTACATGTTTCAGTACATAATGATCACACTCACTGTGAGGAATTGTTACACATGTGTAATACATTCCAATTCATTTTTCCCCTTCCCCCACCCTCTATTTCCAGCATCAAATTCATTATTTATAAAACTTTATAAAGTTAATTATCATACATAAGATTGAAAACAGACAAAATTATCAAAGAAAATTTCTTATAATGCCTTCACAAATGCAGCCAAGAGCAACCAACTCATGCCCATTACAACTATTCTGAAACCTTTTTGTCCAAAGTCACAACCCTTTATAGTACATCAACTGCTTTCTAAACTATCACAAACACAAATCCTACAAGATATTTTGACACTTTATAGCACTCTTTGTTTCTAAAACCAAATCCCCTTTCCTTCTGGTGCCCAGAAAGTTATTTGTCACATATACTAGGCAATGTTTTTTCAATAAGCCCATGAGGCTTAGCAGCTATTTTCTGAAGTGGATATTTTTGCTACTGTAAGAAA
The DNA here is from genome assembly GCA_004027595.1 of Dinomys branickii. Taxonomy (NCBI): domain Eukaryota; kingdom Metazoa; phylum Chordata; class Mammalia; order Rodentia; family Dinomyidae; genus Dinomys; species Dinomys branickii. The sequence continues at coordinate 10,385 of PVLD010031574.1, read as the reverse complement.
TAACTGCTCTAGCTCAGTGGACTGCCCAAGACAATTTCTCTGATGCTGCTGTGGTCTGGCTAGGGATGTTAAGACTTTCTTGGACTCTGCTTGGTTCTGCTGTACATCTTCTCATTCCTAGATTCATTGCGAAGGTACAGACCCTCTGTGGGACAGGGCTGTTTCAGCAGCAGGCAGCAAGAACAAAGGAACATGAACCATGTTCTCTCTTTAAAATTTATGCTTAGATGCGACACATAAAGCATTTGTTTACTTCCACTAGAAAGAGGTACTTCAGGTCAGAGGCAGTAGGGTCACAGTGTACAGTCTTACATTGAATGAAGGGACTGTATACCCGGTAGTATCATTTAAGACAACTGCTTTGCAGCGGCAGACTCCTTTCTGAGATTACATTTCATTAATATGTTGCTCCATGAATCATAAGAGCCTTTGAGCAGAATATGAGGAATAATAATAAGACACTTTCATTTTTCACTTAACTTTGGGAGTCTTAGGAACAGCTTATCAAAATAACTGACCTAGAGCCCAGGATAAGTTATGTTATGGTTTGTGTCTGCATGTCCCCGAAGTCCTCATGCAGCCATGGAGTGGGCTTCTAGATATTTCATGGATCCATAGTCCAGTGCTGGGATTATGCATGTGAGGGCTACGCCCACCCTGGGGTGGAAAACTTACATATGTAAGGGAGAGAAGGAGGCTGCTTGCAGCCACCACTCCTCCCTTTTGCTCTGATTTCTTTTACTATCTTCTGCTGCCATGAACAGTTGCCCTCTTCCTGTGCCACCTGCCTTGGAGCCAGCCAAGTACGGACTGAGACCTCCACAGGCTGCAAGCTAAATAAACCTTTCCTTCCTTAACTTCGGGTGTCAGATATTTTGTCTCAGCAATGAGAGAAAAGGAACCAAGACAAGTTAGGTATCTTACTCTCTTTTACCTTGTGAATGATTCTCACATATAACCTCTCTGTGACACTTTTCTGAGAGAAGACACAGATGTGACTGCTTAGAACAGGAAGTTTGGGACCCATGATGCAGAAGCATTTTTCCAAGGAATTGGATGAGGAGGGTAGAAGGTTTTGTGTTGAGGCCACTCTGTTTATTTGCTCTACAGAAAGTACCAAACCTTAAGAACATTCCTTAGTTTCTCATTGTAAAATAAACACCGACTTACCCAATCTTTATATAGAAATAATATTGGTGATGTTATATCGTATAAGTACAAATCTCAGCATATAGAGTTATGATGTATAAATTTCTTTGATTTTTAAACTATCCTTTTTATCTGCCTCTCAATCAAAATATTTCTATAAATTCTCCAAGTTGTTAAACATTTTCAATGGACTAAAGTATCACATTATTTTTATATAGGTTACATAGGGTTATGAGTTCCGCAATAGTTGTATTTATTCCATTCTCTACACAGTTTTGTCACCTTTATTTTATTTTAAAGACTAAAAATATCCACTATCATTTGGAAGGAGCCTGCATAGTTTCAGCTGTGTTAGAATAGAGACAGTTTCTTCTTTTGTGGCAGAGCGACATTTCATTTGCCCTTGTAAAGCACCTTTACAGAGGAAGCATTTATAAAGATTTCAAAAGAAGATTTGATGCCAAGTGCCACAGTAAAGCAAACGCCATCAAAACTACAATTTTATACTTCAAGAAGTTAATAGGCCTTTAATAAAACACACTCCCTGTTGAGATAAGTAGAGCTAAGTGTTCGCATTCTGTACATGATGGAAAGCACGGCTGAGGAAGAGTATGTAGTAATTTGCCCAATGTCAAACAAGTCAAAAGTAGATCTTGGAATAGGCTCCTAATAGGTTGCAGTGAAAAGGAAAATTATAGAAATTACAAAGCACTCACTCAGTGTACAATTGTTCTACTGCAGAAATAAACTGCTCTGTCATGGAAGTCTGTATCAATGGGAAGCACATCTAAAAATAGCTAAGCATCCAAATTAATAAACACTACTATAATACCCACCTCATTTCAATGAACACATAAAGCATAAAACTAAAATTTTATATTATATATACAATAAAACCTCACTAAGCTCTTTACTTGCAACACAGTAGCCATAATCACTTATTTATTTATAAAGAAGTCATTCTATGTTCAGAGTAGAGATGGGTATTTTTTATTTTCACATATAAGCTTAATAATCAGTATTATTATTTATGTGTCATCTAAAGTAACTTTAGTATTTAAAAAAAAATAAATGCAGAATATAGTTTACCAAAGTACCCATTATGGAAGGTTGTGAAAAATGAGAAACCTGTTTTCTATGTGTTAAAGAGATAACATTCATTAAAAGAGCTTTGTTTTTCATTTTACATGCAATTCTAGACATACATAATAAATAACAATCATAAACATGATCACCATCAAGACAATAAATGACTTTGTGCTTAGGTTTTCCCAAGGGATGTCTTTCTTAGGAAAATTTATGGAATGTTCAATTCCATATCAATTGCATCTGTGCCACCAATAACCATAGTGTCTTGGCTCTCCGGCCAACCCATAAATTAAGTACACAAAATATCATTGCCTCACCTCAACTTTGTGAATGTATACTCCTCAGTTTCTAAAGAAAAGCCACAAAATATGCTATCATGGTGATTTTAATGATTCATGGTTCAAACAACAATTTTAGCAGCTCTCAAGAATACTTGAAAATATGACCTTTCTCTTTCCTCCTAGTTTCAAATGAATATGACTCATTTCCTGAAAAAAAAATCTATGTAAATAAAACCTGGGGCCTCTGGGCAGCTTTGGGAGCCTCAGTGAGCCACATCCCATCCTCCGACCATTGCAGGAGTGACCCTGAGCCCCAGGGAGCTTAGGAAATCCTGGAAAGTCTCATCCCACCCTTCACACCATCATAGCAGTGAAGCTGAGCCCCTGGAAACTTGGGAATTTGGTGAACTGCCTAGGAGGGAAGAGACTGAACTTCATCTCACCCCCAACATCACAGGAGTGATGCTGAGTCCAGGGAAACTCAGGAGCTTTGGTGAGCTGCCATGGAGAGGAGAGACTGTGCACTCCACCCCACCCTCACCTTGTGGAAGGGATGCTGAGTCCCTGGGAAACTCAGGGTCTTCAGTGAGCTGCAGAGGAAGGGAGCAACAATGCAACCCAGACCCCCACCATGACAGGAGCAATGCTGAGCCCTGAGAAGCCTCAGGATCTTCAAATATGACAAAATGAAGGAGAAATAGGCCATCTCAGACCCACACCCAACCCAGAACAAGTCCAGAAGACATCAACATAGAAGAAATTGGAAGTTACACACCTGAAATTTCTTAAATGATAGCAACTGAAGTAAACAAACAACTTCATCATGCTATAGAAGAAATCAGATCAGAAATAATCTCTCAGGTACAAAAAGAAATGACAAGAACAATCAAAGAACTGCTCAGTACATCTAAAGAAGACATAGATAAAAGCATAGAGGACATATGAAATGATGGAAACCTTGAACGAACAATATAGGAAAGAATTAGAATGCATGAAGCAGACTCAAACAGATATCCAGGAAACCAAAAATTCTGCAAAAGCTGGCAAAGCCGAGTGAATGAACCTGAAGGTAGACTTTCAGACCTTGAAGAAAACACTGCAGCTAATTATACTGAAAGGAAAGATCTCTTAAAAATAACAGGGAACCAAGAAATGCCAATTCAACAGCTGTAAGACAATGCAAAGAAAAACAATATAAGACCAATGGGTGTCAATGAAACACCCGGATTCAACACAAATGACATAAAAAGAATATTTGCAGAAGTAATAGCAGAAAATTTCCCAAGCATGGAAAAAAATAATCTGAAATATAATTAAATGAGGCATATAGAACTCCAGTTAGCCATAACCAGGATAAATCCACATGCAGACAAGTAGGGATCAAGATCCCAGAAATTCAGTGAAAGAATAGAATATTAAAAGCTATTAGAGAACACAAACAGATCACCTATAAAGGAAACCCATCAGAATCATTGCAGACTTCTTAACACAAATCAAGTCAAGAAGAGCTTGGGGTGAAGTATTTTGGGTCCTGAAATAACTTCCAAAGAAGATTGATGTACCCTGTGAAACTATCCTTCAAAATTAAAGGAGAAATAAAATACTTCCACAACAAAGAACTGAAGAAATTTATGCCCACCAAAAGAACCCCACAATGAGTACTGAAAGATATTCTAGAAAGAGATAAAAATGACCACAATTTCAAGAGCAATAGAAAGGAAAATCCAAACAGACCAAGCAATTAAACACAGGAAAAGTAGGGAACCAACATTAGAAAAATAGCAGGACAAAGATATGCCAGTATATACCAGTCATAACCATTAATGTAAATGGCCTCAATTCACCGTTCAGAAGAAATAGACTGGCACAGAAAAAAACCAACAATATATTGTACACAAGAAACATGTTTAACACAGAAGGAAACTAACAGACAGAAATGCAGAGGATGGGAAATAATAATCCGTGCAGTAGGAGCTCAGAAAAAGGCAGGGGTGACTGCTCTGTTTGCAGACCGTGTGAACTTCAAACCAAGAATGATTAAAAGAGACAAACAACGGCACTACATACTTGTAAAAGGAAAGCTTTGAGAGGAGGAGATAACAATCACAGATACGTACGTTGCAAATATGGGAGCACCCAACTCTAGAAGACAAATTTTAACAGACATAAAAAAAACCAAATAAGCAGTAATACAATCATAACACCCCATTATCACAAAGAGATACATCACCCAGACAAAAAATCAACAAAGAAATAAAACTAAACCAAACTTGGGAACAAATGAACTTACTAGAATTTTACAGTGTTCCACCCAACAACATCAGAATACACATTCTTCTGAGCTGCACATGGGACATTCTCTAAAATAAATCATATACTAGGCCATAGAATATCCTTAATTAAATGTGAAGGAATTGAAGTTATCTCATGCATACTATTGAATCATACTGCGATGAAATTGGAAATTGTTGACAAAAGAAATCATGAAAACTCCAGAAAGACATGGAAATTAAATAACATCCTCTGGAACAACCAATGGGTCACAGATGAAATCAAACTAGAAACTAAACTCTATAACATACCCCAATGTGACAACACACCTATTTTTATTTTAAAGAGAAAAATGCAATAAAGACAATGATACAGAATTTTAAAACAAGGTAACAGGAAATTAACAATGGTTATTATATTGCATATTGTTATCTTCAAAGCAGTTGCTCTGACTTCAAGATATAGGCATGCAAAATTGATCAAACAATATAAGCACAGTGTTCTTTTGAATGAACTAATGGAAATTAGTAGTTTAATTATCTTAGCTATCTTGTATGTGTGTGTGTATATGTATATATATATTTTCCCATCTTTTATCCTTTCCCTCACCCTAGTTGTTCTTTCCTTTTGAGCAGTTTCTTTCCCTTTCACAGTGTCTATTGCCCATTTTGGATCATATTTACTCATTTACTCTTTCAGGTTCTTATACTAGGGAGACAATATAATGTTTATATATGTGGGTCTGATTTATTTCACTTATGGGTATGATCTCTAATTGCATCCATTTACCTACAAAAGCCTCAAGTGATCATTTTTTACAGATGAGTAATACTCCATTTTATGAAAATACCACATCTTTTTTATCCGTTCCTCAGCTGGGCACTTGGGTTATTTCTAAGATTTAGCTATGACAAATTGTGATGCTATAAACAAAGGTGCACATGTATCGCTGTGGTTTGATATTTTAATGCTTAAGGGAAAATACCCACAAAGGGAATAGTTGGCTTGAATGGGACCTCTAATCCTAATTTTTTGAGAGATCTCCACTTTGATTTCCACGGTGGTTGCACCAGTCTACAGTGTACACTCCCACCAATAGTGAAGTGTTCCTTTTTCCCCACAGTCCCTCAAGCATTTATTGGTTAATTTCTTGATGAAAGCCATTCTTTTTGTGATGAGATGGAATTTCAATATTTTTTTAATTTGCATTTCTCAAATGCCCAATGATTTTGAACATTTTTTCATATATTTATTTGCCATTTGTATTTTTTCATCTAATAAGTGTGTATTCATCACAGAGGCCCATTTTTGGGTTGGGTCTGAATTTGGAGGGCCTGATTTTTTTCAGTTCTTTATATGTTCTAAATATAAAGAACATATGTGTTCTTATATCTTTATGTGTCTGAGACAGCTAAGATTTTTTGTGCTCTATGAGTTTTCTTTTCACTCTGTTCATTATTTCTTTTAATGTGCAAAAGCTTTTTAATGGGATGAAATCCCACTTGTTGATTCTTTGAGGTATTTCCCAGGCAGCTTGGATTTTCATGAACTCTCTGCCTACCCTTATGTCTTCAAGATTTCTACCGACTCTCTCTTCCAGTTGACTTAATGTTTCTCTTTTCAGATATTTGAACAAGTTTGACGTTAGTGCATAGTGATAGACATGCATCTAGTTTTAGTCTTCAGCATGTGGAAAGCCTGTTTTTCATCACCATTTATTAATTAGGCTATCTTTTGGCCAGAGAACATTTTTGGCCCCTTTGTCAAGGATAAAGTGGCTGAGTTTTTTTTGCAGTTGTGTCTGCATCTTCTAATATGTTTCACTGACCCTCAAGTCTGTCTTTTTTTTGCCAGTACCATGCGATTTTATCACAGTATATTTGCAGTATAATTTCAGTCAGGGATTGTGATGCCTCCTGCCTTTCCTTTGTTGCCCAGGGTTTTGCTTTTGCTATTCTGGGTCTTTTCTGGTTCCATCTGTGAGGTATTCTGGTGGTATTTTGATTGGAATCAGATTAAATCTGTGTAATAGTTTTGGGAGGTTGGTTCTTCCTATCCATGATCAAGGAATATATTTCCATTTTCTGAAATCCTATTCAAGCTCCTTTTTGAGAGTACTGTAATTTTCAGTGTGTACATCTTCTACTTCTTTTGCTAGATTGATTCCTAAGAATTGTAATTTTTGGATGTTATCACAAAGGTTGTTGTTTCCCTGGTTTCTCTCTCAGTGAGTTTGTTGCTTGTGTAAAGGAATGCTATTGATTTTTGAGTGTTGACTTCATATCAGCTACATTACTGAATTTGCATATTAATTCGAGAAGTCCATTGGATCACCACTTTTTCACAGATTAATTTCTAATTGATATTAAGCTCTTTCCAAAGGTGAAGATCCTACATGTTTTACTCTGTGTTACCAACTACAATAATTACACCCAAGCAAATGATAAGCATTCCAAATCAAAATTCAAAAATAACCTTTTGAGAAAATAATACCTCTTGTATAAAGAATAGTAAAGACAATAAAGTCCCAAATAATCCTTAGCACACTAGTCACAATTCACATCCTCCAATTCAGCTGAGACAGCAGCCCTGGGGCCCACTTCCAGTGTAGGGAGTCAGCTCACACTTCAAAAGGACGCTGGGCTCTTTTCCCCACTGCTCTGGACACTCCCGCATTGTTGCTTCTACTACACTATCGTCTTTATGCAGTAATGAGAGTTGCAATAGCAGTGCTGCTACAGACACACTTACCATGTGACAAGCACTCTCTAAATGGAATAACAACTAGCTCGCAATAATACCATAAGCGGTGTAGCAGTATATTCTACTTTGTGCATACGGTCTTTAAAGATGAGATGTGGCTCTAATGCTATTGATTTGGCCTTGATCATGCAGAGTGACCTTAAACTATAGGGGTTTAGAACTTACTGTCAAAAAGCTCATCTCTCATCTGCATCTAGAAGCCACTCACAATATAGTTCTAAGACTTCCTTTTAGTGATAACCATTTTTCAGTTATGGAAATGCTCAGCTAAACACTTTTCTTATATTAGGATTCCTCATTTTTCTTAAATATTTGTATTTTATAATTCTATGAAGTTAACATCTGTATCTCTAAAAAATATTGGGTTCTTATTGTCTAAGGTGAAATGCCATGTCTTCTCATTTTGTACACAACTGATACAGTTATCAAAGTCCCACTCTTTTCAACACAAAGAAAAATTGTTTGAAAGTTATTTATTTATCTATCTATTTATAGAACTCCTTAAAATGGACAGCAAAGGTGTAATTACACTGAAGTAATATGTAGGAAAGCTTCTGTAGAGTGTGGATACCCTGTGGGTGCACTCTGTCACATCCAGAACCTCTTTGCTCAAACATCTCTTCACTCGTTTGTCCTGACATTGCTCTAGGAAAACTTGGAATATGCATTGATTCTATTCTCTGCCCTTTCCTGTCAACTTCTAACTTAATTTCTGCCCTTAGAGCCTCCCTTTTTGCATCAGTTATGGTGCTTCAGGCTGAAATTAAGTACATTTAAATTCAAAAAAATTACCTGGGTCAGAAGGGGACAGGCAAGGTGAGTTAAGGCAGCTTAGTGTGAGGCCTTCAGCTGATTCTTCTCCCATTTTCTGTTTTACTTTAATGGCAAAAGATGGTTGCTGTAATTTCAAATTTCACGTTCATATCCCTAAAACATCAAGAGTCAGAAAGAACTCTTAGTCATGTCATACTGAAAGAATGAACATTTTGCCACAAATGTTCATTGCTATTCTAAAACTTTCATTGGTTAGAAGTTTATCACAAGCCTATGTGTGAATTGATCATAGGCATGAGGAATAAAATAACTACTATTAGCAGATCTAAGCAGAAAAGAGGAGCACAGCATAAAGGGCGTATTGCGGGTTTGTTTAGGAAGACGTGGAGCCGTATAGCTATTACCAGTCCTTCCGGTTTAGCTTTGCTCTCACTCCTGCAATACCATCATACCTGTTGCTCTCGTTCCATACTACAAAATCTGCAAATAAACAAAGTCTTCAGGAAAAGCACAAGGACAGGATGGGCGTGGTGGTGCACACCTGCAGTCAGCACTCAGGAGAGTGCTGTGTCCATGAGTTCCAGGCCAGCTCCTGGCTACATAGTGAGTTCAAGGTCAGCCTGAACTGCATAGCGAGATCCTGTCCCAAAAAAAACACAAGGAGAAATGAGGTTACAAATAACAACACTTTAATCTGCCACATGTGTACATATGGCACAGAACATGTTAATATGCAAATATTATCATATGGTTTTAACAGCCTGTCAATTTTCTTTGTAATAGATTGTTCAGCTCAAAAGATTATTTTCACTGATTGAATGGCAATTAATTCTGTAACTATCAAAATTAATAAATACTTATATATTTTCCTCTGTCCTTTGACTACTTTTCTTCAAGTCTATTGTCTTACTGACATAAGACTTCTAATGTACTACAGACGCTGATTTCCATTTCACATGCATTACAACTTTTTTTTTAATTTTAAAAGTAAAAGCACAAAAACATATTAACAAACACACAAACTAGCATAAGAAATAATATAATCAAAACTGATTTACAGACAATGTGACATGGACTCAACAATGGTTGTTGCTTTACCTATTGATATCTTCGAATTGTATATTCATGAACACAAACACAAACATGCGAAATTGGTCAAACAATTAATCATCTCAATAACAGGAAAAAAGAAAAAAAAACTAGAAAGCATTAACAAAGAGGCACAAAGTAGGACAATTACAGTAAGATCGGAATTGAATTATAGACAAAGCATCAGAAAACCAACAGTACTTGCTGCTTTGCAAATTGCTATCTTCAAAGTGTGTGCTCAGGATAACACAGACATACAAGATTGATCGAATAACCTGTCATCAACTATTCCTTAGTATTAAGTGATATAATACAATAGTAGAACCATGTTAGCCCTCCTGCACATATGTATCTACATATATACAATACATACATTTTTGCCTCTTTCTTCTCTCCTTTCCCTCGTCCCATCTGTTCCTTGCTTTTAAACAGATTTCCTTCATGTCTCTTAATTTATATTCCCACCCTCAGGTTCTTACACCAGTGATACAATACGTTGCCTGCTCATGTACCACTGATTTATTTCACTTATGAGTGTGGACTCCAGTTTTGACCACTTGCCTACAAAGTCCCCAAAACTGTCTTTCTTTATAGCTGAATAATATTCCATTATATAAAAATGCCACAGATTTTTAATCCAGTCTTCTGTGGATGGACACTTGGGTTGCTTCCACATTTTAGCTACTACAAATTGCGCTGTTATAAACATGGGTGCACATATATCAGAGTGATATGATGTTTTCAGATCTTCTGGGAAAATACCCAGAAGTGGAATAGCTGGTTTGAATGGAACCTCTAGACCTAGTTTGCTGAGAAATCTCCAAACTGCTCTCCATAGTGGTTGCACCAGTCTGCATTCCCACCAGCAGTGTAATAGAGTCCCTATTTCTCCACAGCCTCGCCAGCATTTGTTATTGGATGATTTTTTCATACTGGCCAGTCTTACTGGGGTGAGATGAAATCTCGATG
>PVLD010031573.1:0-15580 GCA_004027595.1 Dinomys branickii | reverse complement strand
TGAGGAAGTGCAAGTACTGTACATGTGCTTTCCAAAGTTCTTGCCTGCTCACAGAATACAAAGGTGGCAGATGACACTGTCGCACAATCTAACCCTTTACAGTGCTCCTGTTACTGTGTCTGTTTCCCTATGCGGAGAGAAGTTTTCCTGTTTCACACCCAAAATGTCCCACGTAGTTTCCCAGTGGACTCGGGGCCTGGTGAAAAGTGTGGGTCACGTGGAGTGATCCTGGAGTGGTGTATTTTTTCATTTTTTCTTTGCTTCTTTGTTGAAAACTGTGACCCAGAATAAAGCTCTCCTCCTTATACCGTGGTGTCTGAGATATTCTCTGAGCCATGTGAAATCTAATAAAGAAATTTTTGTTATTATTAACATTATTACATGTATATAAAGGTATGTGGGATACGGATGCAGTTTTACTCTTTGCATATGAATATGCAATGATTTCTGAAGTAGCTGTTGTAGTGACTCTCATTTCTCTCCTGCAATCTTCATTTGCATCTTTACCTTAGTTAGTTGTTTCTGTATGCAGATACATGTGATTCATTCTTGCACTTCATTTTGTTATACTGATATGTTTATAAAAAAATTTCAATATTTTGTTTATTGTTAGTTTACAAGTTTTGAAATTAATTGGAGTAACTCCTTCATCTTTGTTCAGTGTTAAAAGATTTCTTTGGTTTTTCTAGTTCTTTTCCATGTTTATCAATGTTAGACTTTGTGTTTCTTTGCAGCTCATTGAATTTATCAAGATATTTGGGAAGAATTATTTATTGAAATAATATTAAATCATGTGGGCATTGGTCAATTATCTCTGTATTGATTTAGATCTTCGGGTTCCATGGTGCAATGGTGAGCACTCTGGACTCTGATTTACATCTTCATTATCTCTTATTTCAATGTATTTCTCAATTTACAGATATTCTTCATCTTTTCTGGTACTTACCCCTTTAATTCATATTGTCTAATATTATTTTAAATCCTACAGTTTAAAGTCAGTTTCCAATCCTTCATTTTTAGTGTAAAAGTGCAAGTATAAAGACCTGTCTAAAGTACATTGTGAGCTCTAGAGCATTTTTGATGACAGAAATTTATGTTTACGCTTGTTATTTTCTGTAAATAGTGTTCCTTCTCCCTACTCAATGTGGAGGCCTTTGCACAAATCTTGTTCCATTGAACAAGCTGAACATTCTCCCCGAACCTTACCCTACTCTGTGAACTCTTCATTCTTTATTTCTTGTTAGCACCAGCACTGTGGAAAGCAGCGTGATGATTCATGGTAAGTTTTCCCTATATGGAAACATCCCACATACTTCTGGCACATGACTGCCTCTTTCATCTCTCCTATATTGTTAAAACTGAAGCATGGGTTTTGCCCCTGCTGAGACAAGCAGGCCCATAGGTTTTAAACAAGGGTAGGATACCCACTAGGACATGTTTATTCCCAGAAATCATAAAAAGGGGAAAGCCAGTGATTTCGAACATCAGCACACCAAGCTTGCAGATGCCAAGGGAGCACTGGGAAGAGGAGGTGAGACAGACATTCTCCTGGGAGCACCCAACAGGAGAATGAATTTCAAGGCGCACAGATGAATGCACAGGAGAAACAGGCTGATTCACACCTCTGAGTTAGCACAGATGGATTTCAGGTGCCAACTTACAAACTAGGTGATGGTGGAAGGGAGAACAGAATGTGCCATAGTACATTTTCTATCTGAAAAGTATGGAGGAGGCACCCTCTCTTTCATGTCTTCCACAGTGCTGGAGCTTGGACAAATTATAGCTGGTCAGTGAGCAAGGCTCTTTTTGGGTGCTCAGAACATTTCTGCTTGCTCCAACCAGACAATCTTGGCCATCTCATCAAAAGCCCATGAGGGCTGCAACCTGAATGTCCATGGCGCCGGGCTGCCACACAGTGCACAGTGCACGTCTCACCCCACCCTGCCCTGGCTGCTGGACGTGGATCAATGGGAGTTAGTGTGAGCTGTGCTGAGACTCAGTCTTCTACTGCTCTAATTCCAGTCTCACCCGATTCCTCCCTTTTGCAGTGGGAATGATTACCATGTGGCCCTGTATGTTGGAAGGATTCTGCCTGCTTTTTGGTTTGTATGGCAGATCAGGATTAGCATGGGTTCCAGTGGGGAGACTTTGGATTTGGAACTTTATACAAGAATGGAACTGTTCTACCTCTGGCCACTCTTAGAGTGGACTATCTGCCTTTTGAGTAAAGAGAGGGACATGAGTTTCTTAGGGGTCAGGAGAGAAAGATATTGTGGAAATCTGAAGACTCCCTGAAATGATGTTTGGCCATGAGGCCTGGTAGGAAGGAGAAGCTGTGCATTCTCCTCTCTGACACCTGCGTCTCCTGATCTTCTGCCATCTGTTGCTATAGAGGCAACAAAGCATCCACTGCATCCTCTGAAACTGGGAGCCAAACCCACCTCTTCCCCTTGAGTGACAGCTGATCGCTATTTCCTCCCTGGCTCAGAATATCTAAAAAGGAAATAGATATTCCTAATTATTCAATACAGACATTGATAGATATAGCAAAAATTGCTGTTTTATTGTATGCATAGGGCTGTCTAGTTATTTCAGAATGAATCTTTATGAGATAGTCACTTCCCTCCCATAATCTTGATTGTCCACATTTCATTTTTCTGGGCTGGGTGTAGCAGAGCAATTCAGGAGGCCTTTCCAGGATGGAAAAATGTTTGTGACACTTTTGTGATGGAAAGAAAGATACCAGGAAATTGAGTGACCATTAAACCACAATGGTCTACAAAACAAGGAGAATTAGTGGAAATTGCTTCTCAAAATTGGTTCATATAATATGAATAGACCCACAGAGGGACTTCCTTTCTGTTCCGTGGTCCTCTTTGTAAGGCTCCTATCCTGGCCTTAGGCTACATCCCTTCAAATGAAGGACCTTTTCCCATCCCTGTCCACCTTCTTCCAGTGCCAGTGCCCTTCTGTGATCTTCCTTTCCTTTCAGGTGTCCACCATAATGAGCACAGTCAAAAGTTCCCTATAAACATTCTCTTAGGAATGAGCTCTCCCCAGGGAAACCTCACCTCCAAGCAAATTTAACAAAGAGGTACGATGACAAGAATTTTGCCATTTCCAATAGTTTGAAGGAAAAACACTATGGGTGTGAGCCAGAGCAGGATGTGAGTCTGTAACCTGACATCAAGTCATGGGGAGACTGTGACATGATCCCACAGAATTTAGGATTGTTTTGGGATTCTCCAGAGGTCAGGCCCTTGAGAAAATTGGAAAAATGTAGACCATGGATGGGTTTCAAGAAAGTCACATAAAACATAGTTTACAGGAATAGGAGAACACAAAAGGTAAAAACTGACTTGTGTGCCTGTGGGAAGTGTGCAAAACACATTAGGTCTCTCATTCACAATACACAAAATAAGGCTTGTGAAAATGAGCAAGATGGGCAGGTCAAATAGAAAGTCTACTTAGGAGTAAAAAGAAAATACTATTTTCAACCAGACCATCTACAACTTTCCAACACATCCCAATTCCCAATGGTGTATATCAGGGAGGACATGGGATATATTAGCCTTCCTGCTAGGATGAGATGGGTTGTGGCTGTGGCTTCATGATTCAAAAAACAGCAAGGGATTGCCACTCTATTTCCTGGGTGAAGGAGGTAAAAATGTTGAGGAGGCCTTGGTGAGGCAACAGGGAGCTTTAGACACTTCAGGGATGGAAGGAAAATCACCAGTTGCTGGAATACATATTTAGCTACCCTGAAGAACACAAGTGACTAAGCTTAGGACCTGGTCCACACACAAAGTTCACACCCCTCACAAGCACCCTCTGTTGGTCCCCTGGAGTCCTCCCACTAGGACTCTCCCCTAATCTTAGACCACGCCCTACTCATGCAGCCTCTGTTCTCATCATTTCATCACATTCCTACCTGAAGCCAGTGCCCTGCTGTGACCTCCCTGTGTCCTTTCAGGTGCACAACAGAGTAAGGAAACACCAAAGTCCCCACACATGGTACTGACAGAAATGGCCTCCCCCAGACAACCCATCCCTTCAAACAAACCTGAGGAATGGAGATTGATGACACGTTTCAGCCATTACAGCAGCTGAAGGTGAAGCACAGTCAAGATGACCCAGAGCAGGACCAACGGAGTGTGGGGAACTGCACCCGCTGAAGGAAAGACGTTCGCAGTCAGGTACTTGAATGAGGTCAGAGACCGTAGAATGCTCTGTGGGGTTTCCACAGGTCAGGTTGCTGGGACATGGTCAGCTGTATAGATTGAATTTTATCCTATCCGGCACACAAATGTGAGGAAAATAAAATCAATAGCAAGAGATATCTTTGTGTCTCTTCCTTGCTAGTAAATGGCTTGGCTTGCTCCTTGCCCCTTCACTGGCCCGTCCCACAGGAATGGGCAGCCTCTTGCTGCTCTCTCAAAGCCTCCCCACAGAGACGTGTGTAGGACCTGGGATTGCACCTGTTAACCTTCGCCAAATTCTCTAGGACTTTCATCTTACTAGTTTCAGCACGGGTCCTGGGACCCCACAGGAACTCGTACTGAGCAGGATCACTGTGGGGCCGCTGCCTATACTCCAGGTATTGTAGCTGCACCAAATCCTTTGTGATGAAATTCCAGGGCTCCCCAGTATCAAAGTGCCTCATCTGGGGTAACTTTTCCCTTGTTTTGAGGACTTCCCTTAAATCTTCCTCACTGACATGGTTACCCTTCAAGAAGATGACTGTGAGGATGACTATCAGGAGGTTGATTTTGGAAAAGCTCTGGTAATTGTCACCCCATATCCCATTATAAATGAGGCCCAAGACGGGCAAAATGACATATATTTGGCCAGGGGGATTCACTTCTTACACATCAATGCCAAAGGCCAGACACAAGCACTCACACACTGCCTCAAATAACAGAGGGCACTGCCCATGGTAGTGAGGGTCCACACCGTGCAGCATTTCTTCCTTGGTGATAGGTTCCTCCTTTTGATACTTGAGGAGCAGGATGGGCAACAGTTTTGCCATCTTGTTATCTTGGTACAGACGGCACAGGAACAGCAGAGCTAGCAAGTCTGGGGAGGTACAAAGCTTCTCCTCTTCTTCCCTACTGCAGCCCTCACTAGATTGTATGCTCTGAATGGACGCCATGGCTGTGGTGTAGGAGACGCCTTGAGGATGCAGGGAGAACTTGGTGTCCTCGCTCAACACACTTCACTTGAGGTAGCAGGGATTTGGGTACTGGAGGATGAGGAGCCAGAGAAAGCAGTGGTCCCTTTTTCCACTATGACAGGCTTCAACACCTGCACACCTACCAGGCCCCGGGCCCCTCTGAGGACAACGTGGCCTCACCTGAGCTTGCTGAACTGTGTCTTCTGACCAGGAAGATGTGCTGAGGATCCTTGGGGACAGCAAACACTTGGTGATGAGGATTCAGACTCCTGGAGGAGAGAGAGAGTGTGAGTGTTCTCACCCAACAGTAGTACCCTTGTGAGCTCCCAGAAAGGCCCATTGTTGGTGTTCTCTTTGTGTGGTCTTCTCAGAGTCCTGACTACAGACACTCTCCAGAGAGCAGGGACAAGAAGTGAGACTGCTCCTCAGGCTGCAGCTTAACCTCAGAGAAGGCTCTAGGGCAGGCAGCAGGGATTGTGAAGTATGGGCAAAAGGATTCCCCTCTGTCCTTGAGCAAATGGAGCCATAGGTACACACTCAGTGCATGCCCCTTACCTTGACCCCTGAGCCTCCTCTGCTGTGTAATGTGTGCGCAGCACCTCAGATCAAGCCTTCTTGCCCCTGTTTCTTGGAGCTCCTGTAAGGGACATGGGGGACATTTCAGGCTGCAGACCTCAGCACAGTCCCTGTCCCCCAGCCCTTATGGCAGGGGTGGGCTGGGCCCTGTGAGCTTCCTGCTCCTCTGGGTGACTGGTCCCCTTTCTGCTCACTCAAAGGCCTCAACTATCTTGAGCAGGGCCTGGACCCCAGCCTTTTACTTGCCTGAGGCAAATTATTACAGAGAAGATGTTGCCCTGCATCATAGAGTATAAAAGACAGTAAAGGTGGAACACATATGGCAACAGCTACATGAAGCAACAGCTGGAGTTGCCAAGATTAATTGAGGTTATGTGGCCCAGGAAAGGGAACCTACTCCATCCTTTTCTTAATAAATGGTTATATATGGGATTCTCCCTGGGATGATCTGAGGCTACCTTCATTAAAATTCATACATATTTATATGAGACCCTTAAATCAAGGTCAGGGATCAGCCAGTAAATGTGTGTTTCCCAGATATGACTATAGGTGAAAAAAAGGGGCAGTATGAGGCCAGGGTAAGCTTGTTCAGGTGGGTGTGTTCCCTCTCCCTCTCCTAGCGCTTTGATAGACCCTGAGACCCTACTTTTGTTGCCTGGATTCCAGCCTCTTACTACCAAGGCCTTAATATCTCTGAGACCCATAGTTCAGAACGAAGTGAAAAGCCTCATGGTGAAAGCCTTTCTGAGGCTTCCCAAATGATCAAGGAGTCAGGGAAGATGTCTGTGGAGCATTCACCATCCGTATTCTGGGCAAGGTAAGCTCAGTCCTCATTTAGGGTCCTCACCTGACCCTTGACAGTTCTGGGGACCTTTTTGTTTCCTGACCAGAATGAGATCACTGTGCCAATTGGCAGACACCATCTCAGAACAAGTCCTTCACCTCCCAGAAATCTCCAGGGTTCTCAAAAGATGTGAGTTTGCATCCATCATGTCAGCCCTTCAGTGCTGACAGCCAGGCCTGTGCTCATCTGTCCTGTGATTCAATGCCAATGTTATGGTTTAATCTAGATTTCAGCCTAAAGTGCATGGCAACATTGGCAGAAACTTTGGAAGCTGAAAGCCTATGGGGCTCACAGCTGACCTGCTTTTTGGAGGTGGGGACGTTCAGGAAGACCAGGCTCACTTCATGTGATAGTGCAGGTTGCATCTTTTTCCTGGCTCATCCATTCTTCATCTGCTTCCCATAGGCCTTGAGATGGGCAGTTTTCATCCCACCAGGCCCTCCCCTCTGCTGTTTTACCTTGGAGCTGGCTGATGATGGACAGAAAGCTCTATAGATTATAAGCCACAATCCACTTTTCCTCCGCTGAGTTGCAGATGTCATCTGTGGTGTCTCAGCCATGAGGTCATAGCGAGGCAACCCCTCTGTGCTGCTGTAGTTTCTCCATCTTCCTCTGGGCCATACCTGCTCGTATCTCTGTGATGACGCCGCACTCCCCACTTTCCTGCCAGAGTTAGAAGAGAGCATGCCCCTTACGGTCTCTGAAGGCTGAGCAAGCAGACCCTGTGCTGTTTCTGGACAGCAGGTAGCCTCACTCTTAAGGAAGAGGCCACAGCTTTGTTCTCTAGGCTCCCAGGGTCCTCTATTCAGTGTTGCTCTCTCTGCTGACTTGCAGTTTCCCTTTGGAACAAGGTCCTCACTTCTCTCGGTCCTCTAAGTACAACCACTTAGTAGGATTGGAAGGAATGACTGTGCACTCCACCTTACCACAAACTTCAGACTGATACCAGGTCCAAGGGGGCTCTGTGGGATCCCTTCTTATTACACAAGTGGGTTACAAAATACACTTTCAGTGCTGCAAAAGAGCAGAGTGGTGAGCAACGGTAATTTAGCCTTTCCAAGATTCAGAATTCAGAGTATGGAAAATATTATTTTGAGGACAAAATAAAAAGAAAAAAAACAAAAAAGAGAAGTGGATCCCTCAAAATCTAGAGGGAAGTGGCAGAAAAAGTAAAAACTACAGACAGGCAGAAAGACATATTGCAATGCACAAAAGGAAATAAATTAGTTCTCTATTGTCCTTTCTCATGGAAAAGGCATGAAATCTGAAGAAACAATGTGAACCCTAGGTAATCCAGGAAGTCCCAGGGAGGAAAGGTGGTTCAGCAGAGTAGCAGGTACTGTGATCTGCAGAGACGGTGTGGAGTTCTGCTGTCACAGAGTCCTTACACAGGAGGCAGCGGGTTAGTGTCCACTGTGTAAGTGCCAGACATATCCTTTGAGAGTGCATGTGTTTGTGTTACATTCTTGGAAAGTATGGAATGTTTAAAGCAGGTACTCAGAACAGCCATGGGTGAACTTTACTTCAGCATTCCCAGTCTTACCCTACCATAGTGACTGGGTGAGAGACAGTCTCAGGAAAGCTCCCTGGTCATAGGAGAAGTGGGAAAGAGACATCATGAAGGGTTTAAGGTCAGCTGGGAGGGGAACAGGGCCCGCCTCTTTGTCCAGATGCCAAAGCCAGACTGATTTTGATATGAAAGTCCCGGCTTGCTTATTCGCATCATTACCGCTTTCCCTGCCTCCAGCGTTGATCTCAGGTCTGGCTGCCTTCATCATCCACCAATGTGAGTAGGGACACCTCTGTCTTAGACACAGTTACAACCTGGGAAAGCAGAGAGGCATCTGAGAAAATAAAGCTGTTTGTTTAATATCAGAAATAATTTTCTATTATCTTTTTCTGACATAGTTTTTCTTTTTCTGTTCCTTTTCTTTTTAATCTTCCCTTATTTTTATTCTCTATATAATTTCTTATCTCCCGTTTTTCTGTTATCATCAATTTCTCATCAGTTTTTTCTATTATATTTACCTAATTCTTTAAAAATCCCTTTAGTTCTCAACAGGATCATTTTTACCAATTATCTGTCCTCCTTCTCATCTCACATAGTTTGATCTTTCATATTTTTCTTCTTGCATTCCCCCTTTCCCAAATCCCTATATCTTCAATAGTATAAATATGAAGTTTTATTAAACTTTATATATTTGGTTAAGACTATAGAATGACTGTTGAAATTTTTCTACAACTAGTGAGGCTATAAATATTGTATTTAATACGTATTAGCTATATGTCAATATTTAGGTTGATTCATGTTTATACTGCTATCATGGAATTCTATTCTATATAGTTCATCATGGAACATTAATGCTTCTATTTCTATTTTAAAATCCAATATGATTTGCATGATATTGCTGTGGCTGATTTGTGTGACATTTCCAGGCCACATAATTGTTACCATTAGTGATTTTTCTGTAGGAGAATTCCCAGATTACCTTTGTGACATTAAGAATACCAGGACACATTTCTAGACAACTTGGTATTGAGCCAGTTGCACTGTATTCTTCCCTTCAAAATGAAAAGATGTGATAGAATCTTAGAGCAGAGGAAAAGGATTATTGTCAGCTATGCCAAAATGATATCACCAAAAAGAAATCTAAATAACAGATATCTACTAGCAGTAAAGTCTTTCCAATATGAGTGCCACATACTTCAACACACACACACACACACACACACACACACACAAAGAAACACTAAAAGACAAGGCCACGGAATGCCTCTCAAAATTTCCAACCACACTGAGTTGAATCCAGGGTGCTTTAAGGAGGAGAACATCATAAGATACATATGTGAATTACTTGAAATGATAACAAAGAAGTTCAGAAAAAAAGATCAAAAGGAATAATAGAAGACATAACTAAAGAGGTAATATAAGGAATTACCCAAAATTTTCAAAGAGCTTTCCAAAGACATTAATAAAGCACTAGCTGAGCTAAATCAAATGATACAAAACATTCATGAACAATTTATAAAATAATTACAGTCTGTGATAAATTTCAAACCAAAGTTTTGGAGATTAATATTGTACTGAAAGTAACAGGAGCAGAAGTAACTGCAATCCATAAACATTTGAAAAATTCAGTACAAGCCATGAAGTTGAAGATATATATATATATATATATATATATATATATATATATGAAAATACCAACTAACTAAAGAACAGATATCGAAGGATTCACTGCTAAATTGTACAAGAACTTTAGAGAAGATCTAGTGACAATAGTTCTCAAGTTCTTCAACAAAACTGAAAGGGAAGCAGTATTCCCAAAATCATTTTTTGCAAGCAGGCTTTAACTTAATCTCAAAAGCAGAAAAAGTTCCAATAAAAAAGAGAACTATGGGCCAATCTCTTTAGTGAATAAAGATGCAATAATTCTCAATAAAATATTGGCAAATAGAATGTGTCAAATCAGGCCCAAGGAGGATTCATTTCAGTGATACAGGAATTGTTTAACATGCTCAAATAAAAAATGCAATATATGGGCAGCCCTTTGGGGTCCTCTTCTCTCTCTCTTTCAGACAGAAGCTTTCTTTCCCTCAATAAATATATTCTTCTAGTCATGGGGGCACATGCCTGTAATCCCAGCACTTGGGGAGGCAAAGACAGGAGGATCATTGTGAGTTCAAGACCAGCCTGGGCTACAGAGTGAGCTCAAGGTCAATCTGAACTGCATAGTGAGACCTTGTCTCAAAAAAAAAAAAAGTATATTCACTCTTAAAAGATGTAATATACTGTATAAACAGAACTAAGGACAAAAATGTATGACTATCTCAATAGAAAATCTATGACAAAATTTAACCTCCATTAATAAGAAAAATTTGAAGAAAATAGGTATAGAAGAACCTAATCTCCAACTGTGAAAATCATCTATAACAAACCAATGGAAAAATTCATATTGAATTAAAGATGAAAGATTCCCTCTGAAATCAAGAAGCCTAGGATGTCAGCTGTCACTACTTCTATGCAACATAATTGCAAAGACATTTGCCAGAGTAATCAGGCAAGAGAAAGAAATTAAAGGTATATGTGTAGGAAAGTAAGAATTAGATTACCAATATTGTATATAAGAAGAACCTTTACCTTGAAGATGCCCCAAACACCACCAAAGCACTCCTAGAATTAATAAACAAATTCAGTAGCATACTAGGTTACAACGTCAGCACACAAATATCTGTAGCATTCCTGCACACCAGGAGGAAACCCAGTGGGAAGGAAATAAAGGAAACAATACCTTTCACAATAGCAACAATAAAAATGCAATACTTTGGAATTAACATGACCAAGGAAGTGAAAGACCTCTACAACAAAAATTACAGCACTGTGAGAAAGGAGGTAGAAGAGGATATGAATAAATGGTAAGATAGTTCCTTTGCCTGAAAGGGCAGAACCAGCATAGTCAAAATGGTGATAATTCCAAACTGTTATACAGATGTTACACAATTCCAATGGAAAAATGAATAGCATTTTTCACAGAACTAGGGAAAACAATCCCAAAATTCATATGCAACCAAAAGTGACCTAAAATAGCAAAATCAATCATGGCAAAAATATCGTGCCAGAAAGATTCAGAGTACCAGACCTTAAATTAAATTACAAAGCTATAGTGATGAAAACAGCATGGTACTGGTGAAAAGTAGACTTATGGACCTATAAAACAGAACAGAGGGAACAGAAACAACACCAAGAAAGCACAGCTGTGTTATCTTTACAAAGGGTCAAATACTTTCCCTGGAGGAAAGACAGCCTCTTTAAAAATGAAGCTGGGAAAACTTGCTACCACATGACAAAGTATGAACCTGGACCTATATCTCTCACCATGCACCAAATTAAAAGAAAAGTATTAAAACAGAATCATTCCTCTGGAAGAGAATATAGATTGTACTCTTGAAGACATAGACATAGGGAAGCTCTTAATGAACAGAAACCCAGATGCATACTTAATAATATCAAGAATGACAAAAGAGTTCATGTTGAGTTTAAAAGCATCAGAACAGCAAAGGAAATAATCTGTAGACTGAAGAAACAACCTTTACAATGGGAAAACTTTGCAGGTGCTTCTCAGACAAAGGATGAATATCCAGAAGATATAAATGTCTCAAGAAATTAGGGCTCACAAATTAAAATATCTGCTCAAGAAATGGGCTTCTGAAATGAATGACTCTCAGATGAAGAAGTTCAAAAGGCCGTACACACATTAAAAACCATTGAACATGGCTTTCCTTTCAAATAATGCAAATTGAAAGAACAATGAGATTTCATCTCACTAAAGAAAGAATGGCTATGGCTATCTAACAATAGCAAATGATGGTGAATCTGAGGGCTGGAGAGGTTCCCTCATTCATTTCTTGTTGGTGTATTAATTGGGACAAATACTATGGAAATGATTATGCATATTATTGAGAAAACTAACACTAGAAATTACCTTCAACTCAGGTAATCACCTTCTAGGTATCTTCCTGAGAGAATTAAAGATATCATAATGCAGCGACCATTGTGGAGGACCTCCTTGATGACTCTCCTTCAAAGAAGAGCAAATATCTCCATTTTAGTGAAGCTTAGCCCATTTCCATGTATTGATATGTAAAGAGCTGGCTAGGACTTTTCTGTACCCCTTCAATTGGCTTTAAGCAATGCAAATTGGTCCAGTGCAGGTGCTGATATGTAGTGTTTGAAGCAAAGAGGATAGGGCAGTGTTTCCCCACACCGCAGAGCTCCCAAATAAATCATGTGTGAGCCCAGGAAAAGTGGGATGGAGAACCATGCTCCACTCTGTCAGCTAGGAGGATGGAGTGTCAAGAAAGTGGCTATGATTTCCCAAGGCATCAAAGATTACACATCAGAGCTGAACTACTGACCCCAAAATATCACATGCTACCTCAGTTGTGTTATGCAGACTATTTTTTCTGCATATCTTTCTTTCTGCATATTGAAGAAGTGATTTCAGACCTCCAACCTATCCCAGCTCACAGTACTTATGTACTTCCCACCATTCTCACGGTCACTCCTCCTCAAGCTATTCCCCCCTTCACAAATTAATAAAATCTGGTTAAGTTCTGGGTCAACACCTTTGTTCCAATTAGTCATCATTGTAGCTAAGCTCAAGACCCTCTTGATTTTCCATCATTTTGGATATATTATTGTGTCTTTATGCTGTGGGTTTGCCCTGGCAGTGGTAGATTGGAATTAATTCACTGGAATTTCAATAACTTTTCCATGGAATTACAAATATTAGTTTCCTTCACCAGAACAAGGCCTGGAAAGGCCTCTCCATATGATATATTCATACCCATATTTAGAGTAGCACAAGTACTACTAGCTAAATCTTCCATGGAGCCTATATGTCCATCAACAGATGAACACATAAAGAAAATGGGGTATTTATGTACAATGGAGTACTACTCCGGTATAAAAAGATAATTCTTATTGATTTGTAGAAAAATGGATGTACCCTAAAACATAATGTTAAATGAACAAAATCTGACAACAAGCTTAAAAATCACATCGGTTTTCTTATGTGAGAATCTAAAACTACAAATGAAAGATAGATAATAGTAAATATTGAACTGATCTTTAGCATATGGGAGGAAATCAAGAGATTGAAAGACTGGGGATAGAGCAGTGAGATATAACATACAAAGGGGGAAACTGTGAAGTTTTCACCTGGACCAAGCCCCTATGAGAAATGTGATCACTATGTACTCCAACCAAGTTAAAGGGGTGACGAGAGTGAAATTGGAAAAAAAGAAAAGGAATGAACACAGGTCATGTACTTGTAACAAACCCCCCTGTTGAACGTCATTATGTATTGCAAACCTGCACCAATAAAAAACCTTCACTCCTCACCCAGCTTCCTCTCCTTGATTCCTGGCAGATCCCTCCCTGCTCCCTTTGCCAAGAGGACGTGTTTCCTCCCATGACCTGGTGAAGATCCCCACAGCAATCCCATCTTCTGAACACCAGAGAAACAATGGTCCTATCTCTTTAATGTACATAGATGCAAAACTCCTTAATAAAGTACCAGCAAATGAAATGCACCAAATCATCCAGAAAATTATATATAATGACCAATTATAATTAATTCCTGCATATAAGCATGGTTAACCATGCCCAAATCAAACATATAATACAGTGTCTGAACAGAAGCAAGCACAAAAATACACAATTGTCTCAATAGAACCAGAACAAACATTTGACAAAATCCGATATCCATTCATGATGAGAATTCTGTAAAAAGTATTTTTAGAAGAACCTTATGTCAGTCTCATAAAAATCATCCATGACAAACCAATGTCCAAATCCATATTAAATTGTGAGAAGTGGAAAACTTTCCCTGTAAAATCAGGGACAAGACAAGGATGTCGACTGTCACCATTCCTTTTCAGTATAATTCTCCACACATTAGTCAGAATAATCAGAAAAGAAAGAAATTAAAATCATATGTGTAGGATAGGGACAATTAAATTATCATTATTTGTTCATCTATATAGAACATCCTAAAAACTCCACCAAAAGACTCCTAGAATAAATAATTAAATTTGATAGCATAGCATGTTATGAAGTCAACACACAAAAATCAGTATTATTCTTGTACATCAGTAATAAACACAAAATATGATATCAAGCTTAAAAATCACATAGTTTTTCTCATTTGAGAAACAAATGAGACAATCACTTCTGCAATAACATCAAGATAAATGAAATACATAGTGAACATCCTAGCCAAGGGAGCAGAAGACCTCTATAATTTACACTACTCTCAAGAGGGAGGCTGAAGAGAATATCGAGAAAGCACTCATCCTTTCAGGCTTGCCCCTGTGGGTCCAGGACCACAACAGAGATGCATCTGGATTGATAACAGATAGTCTTTCCAGGCTGGCATTTCCTCATCATCCTCAGGCCCTCACCTGGAGAGGAGCCAGGTTCTCTCTGCTTTCCTCACTTGAAGGATGGCCATCCGAATGAGGCCCTCCCCTCTCTCTGACCCTACAGGCTGAAGTCAGTGGATGTCACACACATATTTTCATAGGGGAAAAGGAAGGAATGGACAAAATAGAAGAGAACACAAGAGAAAAATGGAAACACAGCTTTTATAAAAAAGAAAAGGAAGAAGGGTTGGAGGGAGGTGAGGGGAATGGGAAAAAAAAAGAAGCAGCAAGACATATCATGTACAATCACAAATTCCTTATAATGTTATCATTTTGTATATCTAACATGTACCAAAAATAAAATAAAAATTAATAAAAATAATTATTTCCAGGCTTCTTTATTGTCCTTCAGACCTCAACTTAGTCTCTCCCAAAGCCAGGTCCCTATGTTCCCTGTCAACCCCTGTGCTCCTCTTAGGACAAATTGTCTGACACTCAGAGATTTCTAAGACACCATTGCATGAGGAGCCTTTCTTTTCCATGGTGTTGTGCACCGTACTCTGCTATCTGCTATAGCGTGGCATCCATGGAATCCTCTGAAAAGTGAGAGCCAAAACACGCTGGTCCTCCTTTGACTTATAAATGATTGGTACTTTCTCCCAGCCACTGCAAATCTAAGAATGAAACTAAAACACCTAAATCACTGGACATAGATATCAGGAGATATACTATAGACAGGAATGTACTTCTTGCACATGGATGTTCAATTGTTTCAAAGCCAGTCTTTATGAGACAGTCCCTTCTTTCATATTATCTTCCTTGCCCACGTGTGACCACTGGAAGGCTGTAGGAAAGGAGTCAAGAGGTCTCTGTTACAGCAAAAGTGACTCAGACACTTAAAATGCAAAGAAAACAACCATGGAATGGAATGGACAAATAACTACAAAGGACAAGAGCGCAAGGTGTATTAGTGGAAGCCCCTTTATTAAACCTGATTCACACAAGGGGAATGGCACCACACTCCTCTTCATTCCCTTGATCCTTCACGTAAGGCTCCTCCC
>PVLD010031572.1:0-15581 GCA_004027595.1 Dinomys branickii | reverse complement strand
CATAAGCTGCCATGCTGTCTTCAAGTTCTGAAATTCTATCTTCGGTTTCATTTAAACGGTTTTTCATGCTTTCAGCGTTAGTTTTCAAATCCTGGCATTCTCTTTGGACCTGTTTCATTCTTGGTAATTCATTCCTAAATTGCTCTTGTAACGTTTCCATTTGTTTCCTATTTTCTTCTAGTCTTTTGTCTATATCTTTTCTATGTGCACGGAACATTTCTTCCATCATTGTTTTCAGCTCGTTTTTTGTCTGAGAAATCATTGTGGGTATGTGGCTTATTTCTGCTTTAAGCTCTTTTATGGCCTGTTGGAGTTGTTTCATTTCGGATGCAATCATTTCCCAACTTGCAGGTATGTGATTTCCTGGTTCCCCTGTATCCTCACATTCAAAACTTGTTCTGGGTGGGGTTGAGTTTTGAGACTGCGTTTTGTTCCTCTGTTTTCCCATTTTGGGGTATCAGATTCAAAATGTGGAGCTACAAATTCCACAGACAGTTCAGCAGGCAAAGGTCTGCTGCAGAGGCTGCTCCAATGGTTACTTCTCTTTGGGAGAATGTCTCTTAAGCTGTCTGCTGAGATTTCCGCTTCTACTCCCTACCCCAAGACCTGGCTGGGGCGAATAAACAGCTCGCCACCCCAGGATTCTTGCAGATAGGCCTCTCAGGTGTTCCTCCCTGGGTGGAGCTCCTTCCCCCCACACAAAACCCGTTGGGGCGCCTAAGTAGGTCTTCCCACCAGGGAGATCCCGCAGTCCTTAAAGCTGCTTTGATGTCTCTCGCTGGGCTGAGCTTCTTCCCGATTCAGGAAAAACCGGTTAGAGCGCGCACTTAACTCACCCTGTGATCGTGCAGACAGGAGTGCCATTCAGGTGTTTTTCCCTGGATGGAGCTTTTCCCCGACTCAGAAATCCCGCCGGCCGGTCGCTGTTGCTCCAGTTTGCACAGCGCTGGCTGCGGGGGTGGGGTTCTGAGTGGGATCCCGGAGCGCTGCCCGGTTTGGCGCAGTTTGTCCCAGTAGCGCGTTCTCTGTTGGGTTCAGGAGCTGAAGCCGTTCTTCCCTCCGCACTCACTCTCTCGGCTGGTCGTCTTCTTCCCGGAAGTCCTTATTTCTGTCTTCATATTGCTATATTTCATTGTTTGGGTGGTAATCCTCTGGGAGGTTCTCTCTCTGCTGCCTACCCGGTCGCCATCTTCCCGGAAGTCTCTGCTGCTTTTCTTAACCGTACTTTTTTCCTATTCTTTATCTGTACAAGTACATGTTCGCAGCACATTATAATCACATTCAGGAGAGGCTGGTACATTTTGTCCTGTTTAGGTTCCCTTCCCTCTCCGTTTCTCGATCCCCTTCCCAGTTTTGAAAGTACCCTGTGTATCTATCTTTTATTTTGCATTTTACTCATACTTTGGTTTTTCATATAAGAGAAACCATGCAACATTTAAGTTTGTGTGTCTGATATATTTCTCTCTTTTTTTTTTTTTGAGACAGGGTCTGAATTTGTAGTGCAGGCTGGCCATGAATTCAAGGCAATCATGCTGGGGTTACAGGCATGTGCCACCATCCCAGCTGATCTATTTCTTTTTTTTTTTTTTTCGGTACTGGGGATCGAACTCAGGGCCCTGCGCTTGCTAGGCAGGCGCTTATTCCACTGAGCTATATCCCCAGCCCTGATCTATTTCATTTAACATTATGGTCTCACAGTGAATCTGTTTTCCTACAAATGACTCATGTGTATCCTTCTTTATGGCAGAGTAGTACTCCATTGTGTCTGAATACCACATTTTGTTTATCCTTTGTCTGTTGATGGATGGATGTATTGGCTGCTTCCAAGATTTAGCTATTATGAGTTTTGCTGCTATTAACCTGGGTGTGCATAAGTTGCTGTAATATGATACCTTTAACTCTTTTGGGAAGATAACCTAGAAGGTAAATAGCTGGGTCAAATGGAATTTCTAGTTTACTTTTTTGAGAAATCTTCACACTGATTTCCATAGTGGTTGTACCAGTTTATACTTCCACCAACAATGTAGTATGGTTACTTTTCCCCACAACCTCACCAGCATTTGTTATTGGCTGATTTATTGATGGTTAACATTCTTGCTGGAGTGAGATGGAATCTCAGTGTTATTTTAATTTGCGTTTCTCTGAGGGCCAGTGATGTTGAGCGTTTTTTCATGCATTTACTAGCCATTTGTACTTCTTCTGAGAAGTGTCTATTCATTTCCATTGCCCATTTTTGATTGGGTCTTTTATTGGCAAAGAATAGCCTCTTCAATAAATCATGATGGGTCAAGCATAGTGCCACATGCCTGTAACACCAGCACTCGGGAAGCTGAGGCAGGAGGATCGTTGTGAGTTCGAGGCCAGTCTGGTCTACATAGTAAATTCAAGGCCAGCCTAAACTACATAGTACTTTTTTTGCATTATTTATATGTCTAGATATTAGTCCCCTGTCCAACATGTAGCTGGCAATTTTTTTCCCATTCTGTAAGTTTTCTCTTCGCTCTGTTCATGGTTTCCTTTGTTACGCAGAAGCTTCTTAATTTGATGTAATCCCTTTTGTTGACTCTTGGTTTTTTTTTGTTTTTTTTTTTTTGTGGTACCGGGGATCGAACTCAGGACCTTGCACTTGCCAGGCAAGCACTTATTCAACTGAGCTATATCCCCAGCCCCGACTCTTGGTATTATTTCCTGTGCAACTGGCCTTCTGTTCAGAAAGTCCTCACCTATGTCTCTGTCTTCAAGAGTTTTACCTATTCTGTCTTCCAACAGGTTGTTTCTGTTTTAACATTTGGTTCTTTGATCTGTTTTGATTTTACTTTTGTACATGGTGAAGGACTCAATGCTGTGCATGTCCAGTACCACAATGAATTCATTAATCAAGCAGTCAGTCAGAGGTTTGGGGCTGCAGTTCAGTGGTAGAGAACTTGCCTAGCATGCATGAGAGCCTGGGATCCATCTCCAGGACTGCTTGCCTGGGTCACACACCTACAACCCAGAAGAGAGGGATGGACAGAAGACCTACTTCTATAGTCTGTGTCTCATCAGTATGCCTCCTAGATACCAAGGACGTAGAAGAAGACATCGTCTGGAGGGAGAAGAGGGTGAAATGTAAACAGAAACTCCATCAGAGGGTGGGGATACTTTTCTTACCACATCTGTAGTCTAGGGGGAACACGGTTTGGGCAATGTTGGCTGACTTCTTACCTTAGCCCATAACTAGAAGCTTGAAACTTGAAACCCCAAGAAGCGACAAGACTGATTGTGCATGGAAATAGCATTTATCTCTCCATAGCTTCCTCACGTTACTTTAAAAATACATACAGTACTAGCTCTTAGGGTGAGAGAAATCCGGCCCCTGATCACCTGGCAGATGATGCAGAGGACACTGACAAAATTTGTCACGTCTTTCCTGGGGTGTCTTAGTTGCTTTCCTTGTCACTAAGACACAAACCCTGACGCCCACAACTTTCATGAGGAGAGGTTGATTCTGACTTACAGTTCCAGAAGGTTCAGTCTATGGTCAGCAAGCAGCAGCAAGCACAGCAGTAGCCGGGAAAGAGAGAGAAGAAGGCGCTGGGGAGGGACGCGCACCTTCCAGGTCACGCACAGTGAGCCCCGCTTCCGAGCAGCCTCACCTCCTAACAGCACTTGCGGCTCTGAACTCTGGTGGAGGAATCCTCCGAGGAACGAAGTAGCCCTGGACAGAATCTCCTTCCAAAAGCCCAGCTCTGAATGCTCACAGCTTGGAAAACAGTCTCCACCCAAACCATAACGGGAGGCAATGGTCACCCGGGTGCGTACGCCAAAACGCCCCCAACTGAGACCTGTGCATTTCACTGTGTGTGGGCTAAGCCTCAAGGACAGGGACCTAAAGGAGGGTGTGTATTAGTTTAAAGAGAGTAAGAGGCAGGATGGCGCTGTGGTTGCAAGCACAGGTTCTAGAGCCACACTGCCTGGGTTCATAACCCCGGCCTCGCCACCTCTTGGGTGTGGCCACAGTCAAGCTCCTGAGCCTCTCTGTGAAGTGGGTTTACTAACCTTACCTCCCTTGTAGGATCTGTGGAGATTAAACATGCATGGGGCTGGGGCTACAGCTCAGTGGCATAAGCGCCTGCCTGGCAAGCGCAAGGTCCTGAGTTCGATCCCTGGTACTGCAAAAAAAAAAAAAAAAAGAGAGATGAAATATGTGAAACAAGACAATGCACGTAGGTGAGAGCCTAGCTCACAGTAAACACTCAATAGATACTAGTGTCTATTTCGAGTTATAACGGGGGCCAGGGATATAGCATTTGTCTGTTTCCTAGTTACAATGGTATGAGCAAGAGAACTAGGTGGTTTTTTTCTTAAGTATTGTGGGTTCCCAGACTGGGAGCCTAGAAATATGTATTAAATAGAACTTGGTGTTCCTGTTCTCTGTAACTATTTCTGCTAGCTAAAAAGGACTGAGGTCATAACTGAAAGGAAGAAAGAAAAACACAGGATGACAGCTTGAAATTGGAGGCATGGGCACAGCCTCGGGGCATCTACTTTAAAGTCTTAGAATAGAGGGAATTCAAACAGCTATGGGGGTCAGGCAGCTGCAGGCAGCCTTCTGTAGAGTGGCTGCATTTTGGTGGCTCACTGAGCCCTGAGGACTCAGAGGTGGCTTTCTGAAAGAGATCCGCAAGCAGGCGGAACCACGCACACTCAGCTACAGGAGATGGTCATGGGTAAAAAGGTGCCCAAACTCCCTGTTCGTAACCTGCCAGGCTGTGACGACCTTTGTGCCCCCTCATCAAGGCCTGGGCCCTGTGCCACTCTTCCCAGCTGCTCCCTGGAGGCAATGCCTCTAAGGCTTGGGAGCAGCCACATTATTGAGAGCCCTTCCCGGTCCTGGTCGTGGCCCAGGAAGTTTACATTTGTAATCCCACGACACCACGTAGTGAGACCCTGTCTAAAAACAAAAAACAAACTAAAAAGCGTGTATTACAGAATAGACCTTCTCCAGTCTCAAAACTGTTCTTTCAGATTATTGTGTGCTGGAGGGCACAGAAAACAAAAAACAGAAATTGCAAGAGGACTTCTGTGCTTCAGATATCAGATCTGTTACCCCCCCCCACTCCTGCTGGACGAATGGGGAGAAACCCAGAACCTGTCTGCAGCGTCTCGTAGTCACCAGGTGCTGGCACCCTGGTGGCCCGTGGTTGTACATGCTCAGCCCTGGTGATGAAATGCAGGATTTAAAAGATTTAATCCTTTGTCCTAAACTCCTTCCTCCTGCCACCCAGCCCAACATGCTCATAGGAAAAGAGAGACGGAAAAAAGATCCTCCTTTCTACTTCTCTTCCTTTACTCTTGACCACTCTTGGCGTCCAGAAAAAGTGTTGTTTCTAGACCAGCTAATGCCCCAAATCCAGGGGCGCTGGGCTGGGGCTGGCAATCAGAAAGGTGGGGAAGACTTCCGGTCTATTCTAGGGCAAAGGAAAATGCCACGTTGTTTAAAATTACTGCTGAGCACTTTCTCTGAGATTCCTTCTCTGCTCATTTGCCTGAAGAATGGGCTTTTTTGTACAGACCTTGCTTTATGTATAAAAGTGTTCTCTGAGGTTCCAAAGAACTCCCTCCTTGCCCCACAGGTCCATCAGCCTGCTGCAGGAGCTTTGTGAAGACCCAGCTCCCAAATTTGCATATGATCCATGGTCTTCTGTAGGCCAAGACTAAAGAGTATGCCAGGCCTGGCGCACCTGTAATCCCAGCAGTCTTGGAGCCTGAGGCAGAAGGGTTGCAAGTCCAAGCCAAGCCTGGGCAACTTAATGTCTTAGTGAGACCCTGTCTCAGAATTTTAAAAGTATAAAAGAGCTAGGGATGCAAGTCAAGCGATAAGGCGCTGGGTTCCATCGCTTATGCTGGGGCAGGGTTGGGGTGGAGCAGGTAGCATGAAGTCTGGACGAGTGGACGGAGGGAAAAAATGCAACAGGGACAGATGCTTTCGGTAGAAGAGTCTTCACCACTCGGCCGGTTCTCCTGCCCAGCATCCCAGGTCCGGAGCTGGCCAGGCGCACTCGCTTTGGCAGCTCATGTACTGAGCCAGTCTGGGTGACCAGCTCAAGGAGGAACGGGGGAGCAGTGACAGGGAGAGGGCAGGAGAGCAGGCCGAGTGGTGAAGACTCTTCTACTGAAATTCTGAAATACAGAATTCTCCAACTAATACTTAAATTAATTTAGGAGAACTATGTCCTCTCCAGGAAGGCCTTCCCTGCAGGAGTGAGATGCCTGCAGCTAAGTCTCCTCTTACCTAAGGGTGGTTGGAGCCAAATGTCCTACACCGTGACCCCTTGTCCTTTGAGGCCTCAGGGCTTCACCCACCATTACAGGCCTCAGCAGGGACCAGTGACTCACAAGTAAACATGGAAAGCCAAGTGGTTAATATTAAATCCTGCTCCGAGCTGCTTCATAGTGTTCTCCCTCATGGAAGTTACAGGGCTTTTTATTCGCTGTGACAAAATACCCGAGAGAAGCAATTTTAAAGGAGGAAAATTTGATGTTGGCTCCCAGTTCCAGGGTGTCAGTCCGTGGTTGCTTGGCTTCTTTGCTTTGGGCCTGTTGTGAGGCACAGCATCACGGTGGGAGCACACAGCAGAGTCACCTCACGGCAACTAGAGACAGAGGAAGGGGCCTGCGTTCTGGGTTCTCCTTTGAGAGCAGTCCCCAAGTCCTGCCCAGATTTCTGCATTTTCTTCAGTATCTCCTTCCTGAATTTGAAAACTTAATAAGTACAGGCCACTCGGGGAAGTCTTTTTTTTTTTTTTTTTCGGGGAAGTCTTGGTCACCCCAGAGAACCTCAAAGTTTGTAATAGGGTTGAACCCTTCTGGAGCCCTGAAATCATTTCAACTATCTCATTTATTTAAGCCTTCACCGTCCGCTCATTTGGGAGATTGCGGACCTCATAAGCCCACAATAACTAAGGGATGCTATTAACATAATACTTCCATACTCAGTCAAGTCAAGATGCTAGGTCTAAAGAAGGAGTGGCATTCTAGTTAAGAACCGCCAACTTTATCACACATACTCCTTTGCATGGCACTCAAGGCCCATGCCAGTCCAGAGCCTACGGTCTGTCACATCACATTATTATCTGCGTTGCTTCCTCCGCAACTACACTGACATTCATCTCATACTCCAAGTATGTGAAAAGTCAGACCGACGGAAGGAGGGCAAGCTGAGGAGTATACGTGTCGAAGAAATCCACTGCGGCCGGTTGCTGGGCATCAGGTTTTAAGAGTTCTGAAAATTTTTCCATTCATTTGCTCATCAACCTGCTCTAAACTTGTTTTAAGATATTTGCAGTTTTCTGAACTGTACTCGTTACCATTTTGTTCTCTGAATTGCAGGTGTTCATGTACATTTCCTACCAGTTTTCAAGATTATCAGACTAAGTGGAGAAATAAAACCCGAAGTTCACTTCCTTCCTTTCAGGATCTCTGAAAACATCCTCACTGCTTTGCCTTCTCCCTGATGCTGCCTCACTTTTAGCAGATCTGACTGGCAAAGCTTCGCCTGATCACAGATGTTGCTTTCCTCATTGGCTCTTCAGAACAGGGACCCACATTCTCCCACTCTTTTGAGCCTTCCTCAGCCCCACCTCTTTAGCCAACATTAGGCTCCTAATGTGCCTTAGCTGTAGAAAAGGAAGCAGGGCTGGCAGGTGGCAGGGGCATGTGTGGGTGAAATTCCTGCAAACCCAGAATCTGTTGGCCTCTACATTCAATTTTTCTAAGTCTTCTCTCCCATTGTCTCACTTTGGTGTTTCTCGTGTCTGGTAGGGTGAGCAGAAGCATGTAGATCTGCTGCCAGTGAGACGTGGGAATAATCCTCAGCTACTGTGATGTATGTAAGAGAAAAGGTCAATGGCCCTGAATCAAGGCCAGCAGTTTTCTGAAGCTGTTGGTTTCAAGCAGGAGCCTAAAGTGGTATCTTTCTATGGTCTGTTGGCCATTTCAGAACCTTAGAAATGTAATGGTCAATTCATTAGAAAGAAACAAATAACTATATAAATTTTACTCTGCCCGGGCCCTGTGGCGTGCCAGGCGCTCCGCCCTGCCCCACCCAACTCTGCCCAGCCCCTGTGGCATGCCAGGTGCTCCGCCTCATCCCTGGAGCTCTGCCCGACACCCAGGGCATGCCAGGCGCTCCACCCCCCCCCCGGGTGTACCAGGTGCTCTGCCCAGCTCCCAGAACGGCCCTGAAGACTCGCCTGAGCCTATAGACGAGGATGTCCTGACAGAGCCTGGCAGTTCACTGTGTAACCCCGCCTACCCGACCAGACACCCAATGGCTGTGGAGGCTTGCCAAAGGGGGCTTCTCCACTTCCTGCCATAGTAATTTGTGTACACTCACGTAATATACAGTATATTTAGAAGCAGCCAAGTCTCTTCCCAAAGTAAGAGCATGAGGGAGTAAATAAACCAAAAGTGCAGTTATTACCAGTGGGAAGACCACTGACAGGGTGGTAGAACGACGGAGGTGAAGTGGAGAAAATTGAGTAATGGAACAAGCCATCATCTGTATAACTGAGTGATAGGGGTGGCGATGACATGATGTAAAGCAATATCCAGTGGTGGCCCCCTACTATTTTCTCTGTAATTTGGTGTTTCCTCTACTGTTTTTGTGTTGACAAACGCAAAGACAGCGCTATGTAATGCAGCATCCAGTGATGGCTCCCTGCTGTCTCCTCTGTAACTCGGTATTTCCTTTATTGATTTTATTATAACAAATACGAAGATAACATTATGTTATACAGCATCCAGTGCCAATTCCCTACTGTCTTCTCTATAATTTGGTATTTTCTGTACTGTTTCTATGTTATTCTGGGTTCTCTTGTCTTAAAAATAAAATTAAAAAAAAAAAAAGAGGAAAGGTCAAAGGAGACCCCTTAACATCAGCTTGTCAGCTGGTTACCTCTGCCCCGCAAGCTGCAGACAAGCCTCAAGTGTGAGCAACAAGCCAGCTGAACAAGTCCTGGGGCTCGGCTCCTAATTAGAGTTGTGTTATGGCTTAGGATCTGCACATCCCCTCAAAGGCTTATGGTTTACAGGTGGGGCTCGGAGGAGGGGATTGGATTACAGGGGTTGGTCCTCATCAGGCACTAACCCACTGATGAGTTTGTAGCTGAATGTCATGTTGAGAGGTGAAGCCTGGTTGGAGGAGGTTTCTCAAGGGGGCGTGGCCTGGAAGGCTACACATCCCTCTCTGTTTCCTGCCTGCTGTGTCACGAACTGTTTCTCCTCTGCTCTGCCACCCTGCCTTGGAGCCAGTGTGTATGGACTGAAACCTCCACGAACTGTGAGCCACAACAAGCCTCTCTTCCTTTAACATGTGAGTGTTGGGTATTTTGATGCAACAATGAGAGAATGATTAAGACATATTGCCCTCAGCTCTCCACGGAGGTCCATGTGCTTCCTGGGTGACTGTTAAGACTTGGCATTCCCATACCCCTCCAGTGGGTTGGCCAGGGCTTCTGGAGGAGACAGTAGGTCTGCTTTTATAACATAGTTCCCTGGTGCTGCCCATGCCAGCCTCTATGAGGACCTGCAGGGTCACAGAGTCATGTCCCTGAATGCCAATAAGTCCTTCATGCTAAAACATCATTGCCAGCAGAGTCGAAAGTCCAAGAACAAAGCTTGAGGTCACACCCCAGAGCATCCACATATCGGCTGGTGACCATAAGACACCAGCTTCACCTCTCAGGACCCTACCATCCTCTGATAAACTAATGATGCTGAGGCAGGCGATCAGGGCATGGCAAAGCAGCTGGGCAAGGGGGCGTGACCTGTTGAATCATAGAGATTCAGGACACGTGGTTAGAACGGCTTCCGAGCCCTGCACTTAATACCAATTAGAGAATGCTGTCTTCTGGCACGTGATCAAGCAGGTCTTTGATAGGAGGCCCACATCTGGCCTCAGAATAACAACAGAAAAGACAGCAGTCACTGAGCTCATGGCTGCTGCAGGCCACCTCACCTGCCGGCCCTGCACTCTGCAGAGCATGCGTCTTCTCCTGCTTTAACTGGCCCACACTCACCCTGCAGAGCCCTTCTTTTCACAGCATTTCCTTTCCTTTCTTTTCGCTCCCAGAGCATTCCTTTATCTTACTGTTAACAAATACAAAACCTCTACATTTTTCACTTGTCTGAGACAGCAGGAGCCTGAGAAGGGCCGCTGGCCGCCACACACCGTCAGACATCTGTCACTTAGCATTGCTTGAAGACTTACATAAGTCAATGCATATAAAATGCAAGGTTCCCGGCACATGAGAAGTGCCGGCTCCCATGAATGAAATAGTGTTGGCTCCTATTTCCTGCTCAGTGGGTCCCAGATGTTATTCACACACCAGCTTGACAATTTATGCCACAACTGTGTGACCCTGTCCTAGCATTTAATGCGATCTTACTAAATACCTTGGCCTTTTGACGTAGCATTGTGCTAAGAGGTGATACCTAGCAAATGACTGAATATATTATTTCCTACCTATCAAAATTAATATATAACTAGTTAAACTCTGAAGTGTTCATATTAAGAACCAGCATGGTGTGTCTACCATCAGTATCTACTGACCTAATTCAACTTCAGTTCAGCAAGCTGAGGCTCAGAGAGGTTAAGTGGGTTTTCAAAAGTCACATGGGATGATTGGAAAACCAGAAGTCGAGGGATTTAAGTCTCTTTCTAACTAGGCCGTCATCCTGTATTCTGCAGCAACCTTCTACAAAACACCGTTCTACGCTGTTCTTCCAAGGCGCTTTGGTGTGTACTGGAAAGGGAACACCTTTTGTTAGCCTGACCTCAGGAAGCCGAAGTAAGCTTGCGCTAAACTGGCTACAAAGGAGACCTGCCTCTGGTGCTCAGCAGCAGAGGAGATGAAAGCGCAGCCTCACCTCATTTCATCCCTACAGCCCTTGAGGGGGGCGCTGGGTAACCACGAGGCTAAGGAACCCAAGTCCTGGGACAGCCGTGCACCAGACCCCGGAGCTGTGACTGCTGGTGGCTCCTCCTGCTTCAGACAGGCGCCCACTGGGACTGCAGACGCTGAGTGAAAGCTTCAGGCAGATGGGCCTGGGTTCTAAACCCTCCCCACCCACAGGTTTCACTGTGGAGAAGCCACTTAGCCGTTCAGTTCAGTCCTCCTCTGCAGCGTTCTTACCGGGCTTTTGTTGTTGTTTGTCTTTGTGAGAGAGGGTCTCGCTACGCAGTTCAGGCTGGCCTTGAGCTTACTTTGTAGCCCAGGCTGGTCTGGAACAGGCAATGATCCTCCTGCCTCAGCCTTCTGAGTGTTGGGATTATAGGTGCGCCACCACGCCCCGGCCTTACAGCACTTTTGAAAGAACAAAGTACTGTTTAGAGAAACTGTTTAATATAACAGGATAGCTTGTGTTTTCATTTTACTGGGCATTTTCCTAGACGGAATGACGACATATAGTGTGACCTGTGTAAAGACACAGTGCAAGACACAGTTTAAAAGAACTCAGGGATAGAAAAGCTGCTACACTGAGTGGCTGCATTTTAAATGTCTCCTGTAGTCATGTGAGTCCATCATTCTTACATCTTTAATACAAAAATTTAATTACTGTCCAAAAGTAAATCTTTCCGGAAATAAAATTAAACACCACGTTAAGCTAATTCTCCTTGGGGAGATATTTATTCCTCATTTGCGATTGGTCTCTGGATGGACACAGGATCAAGGTGGTCCAGTCAGCGTTTTCTTTGCGGCCTGCCTGTCTGCCTCCCTCCGTCCCTCCTTCCCTTCTTCCTTCCCTCCCTCCCTCCTCTTCCTTCCTTCCTTCTTTGTTGTTATTATTGGGTTGGCTGGTTGTTTTTTCAGGGCTGGTGATTAAACCCAGGGCTTCACCCAGGCAAGGCAAGTGCTCTACTCCAGAGCTGTAGCCCAGGCTCTAAATTTATGTTTTTGACTGACTCATTAAAACTATACATGTTTATGGGATACCATGTCCTGGTGTATACATGCATCAAAGCACGTATACATTGTATAATGTTTAAATGAGGTTAGAGTATCTGCTCAAACTATTCTTCATTCAGAATCCTGTCCTCTAGCTTTCTATGCACGGCACATAATTGTATATGTATATATACAGCCCACCGGAACTTCATATTCCTTTCTTCTTTTTCATTAATTAATTTATTTATGTATTTATTTTTGAGACAGAGTCTCCCTATGTAGTTAAGCCTGGCCTCACATGTCCAGTGATTCTCCTGCCTCAGCCTCCTGAGTGCTGGGATTACAGGCTTGCACCATCACACCCAATAGAACTTCATATTCCTAACTGTAACTTAATGCCTACTGGTCAGCCTTTCCCACCCTCCCTCCTCCCTCCTCACCCAGCCTTTGATCCCTCCATCCCACCCTCAACTTCTGTGAGTCAACTTTTCCCCCTCTCCCTTCCCCCGAGAAACCCCTCACTGGCCATCACTGTGGATTAGTTTGCATCTTCTAGAGTATTATATACACAATTATAATATAACACGGACTCTTTATGTCTGGCTTCTTTCACTCAGTATAGTTATTTTTAAATTTATCCCTGTTATTTTTTTTATACCAATAGTTCACTTTTTATTGCTGAACAGTATTTCACTGAACCATACTTTGTTTATTCGTTTGTTCATTGGTGAACATTTGAATTGTTTCCAGCTTGAGGTTCATAAAAATAAAGCTGCTGCCAGGCATGGTGGCTCAGGCCTGCAATCCCAGACGAAGCAGGAGGCTCCCCATGAGTTCGAGATCTGCCGAGGCTACCGAGTGAGTTCAGTGCTAGCCTAAACTACAAAGCAAGACCCTGTCTCAAAAAAATAAATTAAGTTTTAAAAAGCTGTTATGGATATTTGTGTACAAGCCCTGAATGAACATGTTTGCCTTTCTCTTGGTTAAATTCATAGGTGTAGAACAGATAAATCATATGGTAGATGTACATATACATAGGCATTTAAGTACATAGGTGTAAAATGCATAAATCACATGGTGGATATATATATATATATATATATATATATATATATATATAAAACTTTAAGAAACTGTCGAGCTCTTTCCGAATTAGTTGGCCGTTTTGCACTCACCCAGCCATGCCTAAGGAGCACTGTCTGTTTCCCACCCTCCCCAGCGTGTCTCGTGATTACGCTTTCAGTTCAGCTGCTCTGATAGGCGCACGATGGTTTTAATATTTAGCATCTTTCCATGTTCTTATTTTCCATCTTTTTAAAAATGAGACATGAAATCTTTTGCCTTTTTTTTTCTTAAATGCAATGTCTCCCCATGTCGTCCCGACTGGCCTAAACTCCAGACCTTTCTGCCTCAGCTTCCCAGGGCTGGTGTTGCAGGCGCACACCTCCATGCCCCTCCTGAGCGTTTGGTCCGATTGCCCTGTCATTTGCTGGGAGAGGCGTGTTAACGCGTCAGGCTCTGACTGGGGCATTGTGTGTCTTCCTTCTCGGCCTTGCACAGATGACGTCAAAGCACTGAGCAAAAGTGATTCTTCCGCCTCAGCCTCCCAAGTAGCTCAGACCACAGACACGGGCTACCACGCCCCCGCAGAGTGAAGTTCATAATTTTGATGAAATTCGCCTTATCAATTTCTGTTTTAAGAACT
The DNA here is from genome assembly GCA_004027595.1 of Dinomys branickii. NCBI lineage: Eukaryota > Metazoa > Chordata > Mammalia > Rodentia > Dinomyidae > Dinomys > Dinomys branickii. The sequence continues at coordinate 1,946 of PVLD010031572.1, read as the reverse complement.
GTGCCTTCTGATGGCTAGAACGGGACAAAGAGGTGGATCTCTTGCAATAAGGAAGTGGTCTGTGGGAAAAAGCGTGACGGGTAAGGCGGAGGTGAAGGGGAAAGAAGCAGAATAAAGATGTGCCGTGTACAGGAAGCAAATAACCTCAAGTGATATAAACATTACAGGCTACCACATGAGCTAAGATTAATAAAACAAGAATGAAAAATGGGTGTAGGAGTAGGGAGGGGGAGGGAAGGAAAGGGAATTTAAAAAAAAAGCTGTGCTATGTATTTATTACCGCTCCCCCAAGATGAATGTAAACTGCATGAACGATAAACACATATTAATAAAATTAAAAATTAAGAAGAAAAAAAGAATCACGCTTTTGGGCTGGTCATGGTGGCACAATCCTGTAAGCCCAGGAGTTGGAAGGCTGAGGCAGGAGCATCAATAGGAGCTTAAGGCCAGTTTGAGCTACATAGCAAGACCTTGTATCAAAAAAAAAAAAAAAAAGAATTGTGATTTTGGGACTCTAAGAAATTTTGGCCCAACTCCAAATCTCAAAGATTTTCCTATATGTTTGCTTCTAGAAATGCTATAGATTTAAATTTTACACTTATGATCCAATTTGAATTAATTCCTGTTAATGATATGAGGTATGGATTGAATTTTATTAAATAACATACAAAAAGGATAGGAGTATCTCATACTTCCTATACCACTTAAAAGAATGTATTCTTTCACCCAAGTTGCCTTTGTGTCTTTGTTAAAAATCAGTTGATCGCCAGGCACGGTGGCACGTGGCTGTAATCACAGCACTTGGGATGCTGAGGCAGAAGGATCGTTGAGAGTTCAAGACCAGGCTGGGCTACAAAGTGAGCTCAAGGCCAGCCTGAACTGCATAGCGAGACCCTGCCTCAAAAAGACAAAAAGAAAAAATCAGCGGACCAAACATACATAGGTTTATTTGTACACTCTCTTGTCTACCTGAATATTGCTTTTTAATTTTTTATTGTGTTAAAAATAAAATGTATACATCTAACATATAATTTGCCTTTTAATCTGATTTGTGGTGTTGCACACTAAACCCGGGGCCGGCAAGTGCTCTACCAATGATCCACACCCCCTGCCCAAAATTTACCATTTTTACCATACTTTGGTTTTGAGTCTTATTTTGAAATCCAGGCTGGGCCTGAACTAGTATGTAGCCCAGGCTGGCCTCGAACTCACACTCCTCCCACTTTCCCAGTCCTCGGATTGTAGGTGTGTACTACCCCACCTGGCTGTTACTCTGTTTTTAAATACGCAGATCAGCAGAGACAGGGGCGGGCAGCGGGCAGCTCTGTGATTCTCGGAGAAGGACGAGTGAGCACGGGACGAGGAGACCTGAGGTAGCCGAAAGGCAAAACGCCATCAGGTGCAGCCTTTGTTTTTTTTTTTTCTTTTTTTTTTTTTTAGTAGGGAATTAGAACTGGATGTTGTATTACATAGTTATCTTCACATTAGTTAACACAAAAACATTAAAGGAAATACCAAATTGTAGAGAAGATAGTAGGGAATTTGCACTGGATGCTGTATAATATAAAGTTATCTTCATTTCTGCTAGTACAAAAACGACTGAGGAAATGCAGAATTATAGAGAACATAGAAGGGAATTAGCTCTGGATGCTGTCCTACATAATGTTACCTTCACCTTTGTTACTCAGTTACACAGATGATGGCCCTCTTGATCAGTTCGTTTTTTCTCCTCCCTCATCTCCGTTGCCCTACCACTCAATCAGTCATCTTCCCTGTGATAATAACTGTACTCCTGGGTTTATCTATATCCTTGGACTCTTACCTTGGGAAGAGATATAGCTGCCTCAGACTATACTATAACATACAGGGGTGTATACAAACTGCCATGGTTGGAGGTGGGAAAGCACATATGCTCACAGCGGACCGCCCGGCTCCACCCTGTCGTC
>PVLD010031571.1:0-15579 GCA_004027595.1 Dinomys branickii | reverse complement strand
TTTTTTTTTTTTTTAATTTGTTTTTATTTTAAAGACAAAAGAATGGAGACATATGAACCAGAACAAGCCATAAACAATATTGAAAATACAAAATTATACAGAACATAGTAGGGAATTAGCACTGGATGCCATATTACACAATGATATCTTCACATTAGTTAACACATAAACATTAAAGGAAACACCAAATTACAAAGACAGGAGGGAATCAGCACTGGATGCTGCACAACATAAAGTCATCTTCACTTCTGTTAATACAAAAACGATTAAGAAAATACAAATTATAGAGAACACAGAAGGGAATTAGCTCTGGATGCTGTCCTACATAATGTTACCTTCACATGTTAGTTACACAGATGATGGCCCATTTGATCATTCAATTTTCTCCTCCCTCATCTCCGTTGCCCTAGCACTCAATCAGTCCTCTTCCCTGTGATAATAACTGTATTCCTGGGTTTATCTATACCCCTGGACTCTTGCCTTGGCAAGAGATATAGCTGCCTCAGACTATACTATACCATACATGGGTGTATACAAACTGCCATGGTCGGAGGTGGAAAAGCACCTATGCTCACAGCAGACCGCCTGGCTCCACTCCATAGCCATGCTATGGGTGGGGGGGTCCAGTCCGTGGGGCACCCTCAGCAGGGTCCACAGCGGAGCAGCCGCGGGGCCCTCAGTGGAGCACTGCAGGGCCCTCAGCGGAGCAGCCACGGGGCCCACAGCAGAGCAGCCACAGGACCCTCAGTGGAGCAGCCGTGGGGCCCTCAGTGGAGCAGCCGCGGGGCCTTCAGCAGAGCAGCCACGGGGCCCTCAGCAGAGCAGCCACGGGGCCCTCAGCGGAGCAGCCGCAGGGCCCACAGCACAGCAGCCACAGGGCCCTCAGTGGAGCAGCCGTGGGGCCCTCAGCAGAGCAGCCACAGGGCCAACAGCGGAGCAGCCGTGGGGCCCTCAGTAGAGCAGCTGCAGGGCCCACAGTGGAGCAGCCATGGAGTAACTGCGGGGCTAACAGCGGAGCAGCCGCAAGACCCTCGGTGGAGCAGCAGTGGGACCCACAGTGGAGCAGTCACGGGGCCCACAGCAGAGCAGCTGCGGGGCATGCACCCCCATCGGGGTGCCCTCAGTGACCTGTTCAGCTCTTTCCCATTGCCTCGATGCCAGAGGCCCTTTCTTCTCCTCCTCCCTCCTCCTGATCTCCAGTATTGCCGTTCCCCACCCCTTGCAGCTGGGCATTGGACGAACTTATGATGCTTGGTATAAGGGCTTGAAATCTCCCCAGCCCATTCTCACTGTGTTAGTTCAGGGTATGAACTGGGTTTAAAGATTAGTTCTAGAATAGAGTTGGAGGATTTTCTCGGGTCTGCTGTATAGAGTATGTTGTTGTTTTTCAGACTCCCAGTCTGCTGCTTTTCATCTAATTTGTTGCTATGGGTTCATGCAAGGTTCATATGTGCAAGCTGTAAGGAGACCCTCTTGGTGCTCACATTAATAGTTTGGGGTGAGTCCTGAAGACCGTGGATTCGTCCCATTGTAGCCAGAAACAGGCGGTGCTTGCTCAAGCTGCCAAGACTCAAAGTGCTCCCAGAGAGAGTTCAGGGTGGGAGCTGAGTTCCAGCAACCCAGCTCATGCTTCCTGCCTGATGTTGGAGTGAGAAGGGCATGGAGCCATGCGATCCACCTCCATCTGCATCTCCCTCCTGTTGCAGTACTGAAGCCCCCGTCCACTCCTCGGCCAGATCCCTGGGAGCCGCCGCAGCTCACCGCTGAGGTTCCCCGCTGCTCTCTGCTGGTAGTGGCTCACCCAGCAGAGAGGCAGGGGGCCACCGCCTCGAGGCAGGTGCAGAGCCAGGCGTGGTGGGCAGTGTACTAGTTGCATTGATTCTCTCCAGGCCCTGATTAGGAAGGTTGCCACAGGGTGGGGACTCTGCCCCAGTGGCTGTCGCAACCTCTCATTCTCACATTGGGTTCGACAACTGCTCCTGACCGCCATTGCCTCCTTTCCTGGCTGCGCCCTCCTCCCTCCTGCCCTGGACCAGCTCTTGGAACTCCGCTCTCCCTTGGCCAAGTCAGGAGGCTTCCGTGATCATGGTCCTCCAAAGCTGAAGCTGTGAATGCCGGAACAAGCACGCAGGCCATGGGTGTGCTTAGAGTGGTGACTTCCTCCTTTTCCTCTCCTTCTGACTGTGCCATGGTGGATCTCTGATCCTTTCCTCCAGCAGAGGTTTTGCTTAGTCTTTCCGAGGGCTTCAATTCCCATTTCAGATCCTTCCTGAGTGCTGGATACCTACCTCTTTCCCTTCTGTCCTTCACATGTTGCTATATTCCTATATTCCTTTGTCTGAGTGGCATTCCTCCAGGAGGTTCTCTCTCTGCTGTCTACCCGGTCGCCATCTTGAGGTCCTCTCATAAGATTTGTTTAGTTATTTGTTACTTTCTAATGAATTGACCATTACATTTTTAAAGTTCTGAAATGGCCAACATACCTTAGAAAGATACCACTTTAGGCTCCTGCTTGAAACCAACAGCTACAGAAAACTGCTGGCCTTGATTCAGGGCCATTGTTGTTTTTGTTTTTGAGAGATGGTTTCACTATGCAGTTCAGGCTGGCCTTGAACTCACTTTGTAGCTCAGGCAGGCCTCAAACTCACAGTGATCCTCCTGCCTCAGCTTCCTGAATGCTGGGATTACAGGTATGCACCACTACACCTGGCTAAAAGATGGTTTTGCAAGGTATATCAATCTTGGTTGGGGGTTGTTTTCTTTCAGGGCTTGAAATATTGCACTCCAATATCTCTTTGACTTGAGGATTTGTGTTGAGATGTTGAGAACTCTGCTATGATTCTGATGGTCTTTCTTTCTTAGCTGATTTCTTTCTTTGCTCTAACAGCTTTTACTATTCTGTTTTTGTGCTGAAGTTTTGAAATCTTAACTATTGTATGTCTTGGTGTACATTTTTTTGATCATGACTAATTGGAGTTCTACATGCCTTTGGAGTTCTACATGCCTTATCCATACAGGTGTCAGATTCTTTTTCCATTCTTGGGAAGATTTCTGCCATTACTTCTGTGAACAAGTTTTAGTGTCAGTTGTGCAGTCTCCTGCTTTTTTGACTCAAATTAATCTTATGTTATTCTTCTTTGCATCATCTAGCCACTGTTGGATTGAGTTTTTGTGGTCTCCTGGAATTTTTAAGAAATCTTTCTTTTCATGATCACTAACCATTAACCACAATTGTGTCTTATCTGATATTCTGCCTCACATTGGCTCATACTGTTGTGTATACTTTCAGTGGAATTTTTAATATCTTGGGTATATGTTTGACTTTTTTATGGATTCCATTTCTTTCCTATGTTGGGCATTTATGGTTTCCATTATTTTTCTAAACTCCTCTTTTTTTTAATCTATATCTGCTCTAGAGCCACTAACCAAGTATTTTATATGATCACCCTCTGTGGTCATCTGAGAAATAATTTATGATTTGATTTTTTTTTTCTAGAGTTTCATTTTTACTTCCACTGTTAATACTTCAAGATGTCAAGATGGGTGACTTTCAGATTGTTACACCTTACTGCTTCCTGGTTTTGCTTTTGGTGAGCTGGAAGTCTGAGGTTGCCTTAAGTGTCTTTTCATCTCTTTTCCTTTCCTCTCCCCCTCCCTTTCTTTATTCTTTTATTTTTTTTTAGTTTAATTCCTGGGTTGATTCTTATAAATTGCTTATGTCAGGTGGCTTTATTGCTAGTATTTAGAACTCTGAGGGAATGACTACTTCCCAGAAACCTCTCCAGCAAGATCCTTTTTTTTCAACCATTTAGGGATGCCTATTTTGCCTAGACCCTGGTTCTTTGTCACTCGCCTGTAGTATTATGACCCTTAGGCTATGTCAGCCTTGGCATACCAGGAAGAATAACTGATTAGCTGGGCGTGGTGGCTCATGCCTGTAATCCCAGCACTTGGGAGGCTGAGGCCAGGAGGATCATTGCAAGTTTGAGACCAGCCTGGGCTACAAAGTGAGCTCAAGGCCAGCCTGAACTGAATAGCAAGACCTTGTCTCAAAAAGAAAAAAAAAACAACCCAATTATGTCACCTTAGCTAAAGTAATGTAGTTAACAATAATATCAAATGCAGCCTATTAACTTAATTTATCACCTTCGACTGTATGAACTGTTTGTGGTTATGATAAAATCTAAAACAAACTAGAAAATTGTATATAGTAAATATGACCTCAGTGTGGTGATTTTACCCTCAGGGACTGGGGGGAAAATTGAGCAATAGAGTAAGAAGAAATTAAAAGCAAGGCTGGAGGACAAAGGAAGATTATGCAAACTTTGGGAAACTAGTGAAGAAGACAGGAGGGAAAGGAAAGAAAGAAAAGAAAGAATAGAACAACAACAAAACTAGAAACAGTGTTCGCACACATTTAAAGCTAGAGTAAACAATCAAGAAAACCAAAAAAAGAAGGAAGGGACTTCTGGGAAGATAGTGGGCAGCACAAAAACAGTCTTTCCAAGATTTGGTGTCTAGATACTGGAATATAGCAATGTGAGGAAGAAAAAAAGGAGTGAAGTGGGTCCCTGGGACACAGCAGGATCTGAAGCAAGAATTGAAGCCCGTGGGGAAGCAAAGAGAGAGACCTCAGTGAAGAAGGAGGTGGTAAGTCGCACTTCCCTCCTGAGCCCTGACCTACTGCATGGTAGTGGTAGCTTTAGCCTGCAGACACGTGGTGGTGGACTAGTGGTAACCCCAGAGGCCTGCATGGAGAATTGCACCAGTAGAATGGAGCAGTGGACACAGTAGACTACAGTGGCTGGTGAGTTATTTGAGTTCACATGTCCCCCGTGAGAGGGCAGTTGGCCACGCACCATCTTGGGCATGGGCCAACTGAACTGGGAACTCAGACCAGCTGCAGGTTGGCTCCATCTACTGGCTCCAGGTGTTAAGGTGAGGCATAACTGAGTTCAAGTCAGTAGGAGGTCATGGAGAGGAGTTCAAGCAAAAAGGAAGCACATGGAATTTATTTGCTCATTTCTCCATTACTAAGTACTAGTTTATGTCCAGGTTTGTATTTTTTTTCAGTACTGGAGATTGAACCCAGGGGCTTTGCACTGAGGTACAGTCTTAGGCCTTTTAATTTTTCTTGATACAGTGTCTTATTAAGTTGGCTAAGTTGGGCTTGAACTCAAAATTCTCTGTGTCAGCTTCCCAGATTGCTGGGATGACTGGTATTCATTACCATGCCTAACTTGTTTTTTATTTTTAAACAACAGAGTCACTGTGTAGCCTAGGCTTGCCTAGATTTGTGGTCCTCCTGCTTCAGGCTTCCAAACAGCTGGGAGACCTGTTTATGGCCCTTTTTTAGGACACTGAAAATAAATAAGCAGCTAGGCGTGATGGCAAACACGCACAGTCACAGTATGAAGGAGAGTGAGGCAGGAGGGTCACTTTGAGTGTGAGGCCAGGCGAGGCACATAGTGAGTTCAAGACCAGCCTGTACTATGTATATGTAGCAAGACCCTGTCTCAAAAAGCCCAAAAAAATACACTGAAATAAATATGCAGTAAGCTCGATTATATTTGTTTTCTGGGCTTCACATAATTTCTAAAAGGGCAGTTATTAAGGTTTTGAAAGTAGTCATCAGTATATGGAAATCTTTTATCTAGTATTTTGAAATAAATCCTAGATTTATTTCAATGTAAACATTTCAATTATGTCTCTTCATTTCATAAGTATCTGTTAGGCTTTTCCTGAAGGACTTTAAAGTAGGAGCACTGGTATAAGTGTGAAATAGCCTCTTTTCAGTTTCTGAAAACTTAGTTTTGATGAAGTATAATGCATACAAAGAAAACAAAACTTAAATTTTTATTATTCAGTGAATTAATGACAAAACATATAACCCATAATTGTGTATAACTATCACTCAGTCAAGATTTGGAACTGGCATCACCTTAAAACATTCCTCTACCCCTTGTGGTGGCTGAAGCAGGAGGATAACTGCAAGTTTGAGGCCAGCTGGGCTACATAATGACCATAAGACCAGCCTGAACTACATAGCAAGACCCTGTCTCAAAAAACCAAAACTAGCCAGGTGTGGTGGCACACGACTGTAATCCCAGCACTTAGGAGGCAGAGGCAGGAGGATCACTGAGAATTTGAGACCAGCGTGGGCTAGAAAGTGAGCTCAAGGCCAGCCTGAACTTCATAGGGAGACCCTGTCTCAAAAAAAGACAGCCCCCCGCCAAAAAAAACAGCAACAACAAAAAAACACCAAAATTAGAGCTAGGCATGGTGATATATGCCTGAAATCCTAGCACTTTGGAGGCTGAGGCAGGAGGATTGCCATGAGTGTAAGGCCAGCCTGGGGTATATAGTGAGTTCAAGGCCAGCTTAAACTGTATATAGAGAGACACTGTCTGGGAAAAACACACACACACACACACACACACACAAAACAAAACAAAACAAAACAAAACTTCACTTGTGACTCTTCAATCATTAGTGGTATTTTCTTCCTCAGTGGAAGCTTCTATCACTGCTATTTAGTTTTGCTTGATTTAGAATTGTTTTTTAAATGCAGTAACACGGTGTAGTCATTTGTGTTTTCTTTACTCAGTGTTTCAAGATTTACATGTGTTGCTTTGCCTTGTAAAGACTAAAAAGGCCCAGGAATATAGCTCAGTGGCACAAGGGCCTGCCTGGCAAGTGCAAGGTCCTGAGTTTAATCCCCGGTACCAAAAAAAAAAAGTAATAGCCACATTACTATTACTTTTTTTTTTTTTTTTCCGGGACCGGGGATCGAACTCAGGGCCCTAGTGCTTAGCGGCAAGCACTTAGCCCGCTGAGCTGTACCTCCAGCCCCCACATTACTATTACTATAGTAAAACAATGAATGACACCTCCTCACTCCCAGTACCAGGGGACTGAACCCAGGGCATTTGCATTGAGCTACACCTCAAGCCCTTTTAAAATTTTATTTTGAGACAGCGTCTCACTAAATGATTCAGTTGCTGATGCAGGCCTACAATTTGGAATGTTCCTGATGTGGAATGTTTTCATTTATCCTGTGAAAGAATAAAGGATTATTGCTGTGTTTTATGGCAAATGGGTGCTTAATTTTACAAGAAATTGTCAAACAATTTAACTATTTTATACTCTGAGCTGTGAGAGCTGCATGTGGGCTATATACATGGCAACATTTAGTCTTTCATATTTGCCATTCTAGTTAGTATAAAGTGGTATCATGTGATTTTTAATTTGTATATCTCTGATGACTAATGATGTTGAGCCCTTTTTTATGAACATATTAATCACTTGTATAGCTTTTATGAAGAGTCTGTTCAAGTCTTTTTTTTCTTATCTCTTTTTGCTTGCTTACTTCTTCCCACACCCCTTGCTTCTCTCCTCTTTCTTGTTCTCTGTCAAGGTCTCACTGTGTAGTCCAGGCTCGCCTCAAAGTTGTGATTCTCCTGCCTCAGCTTCCAGAGTTCTGGGATTACAGTCATGAGCTACCATGATTGGCTATGTTCATCTTCTGTTTTTGTTTTTTAGAAACAGTGTCTTGCTCTGTAATTCAAGCTGACCTTGAACTCACTGTGTAGCCCAGGCTGGCCTTGAACTCCTGGCCATCCTCCTGCCTCAGTCCCCCAAATGCTGGGATTACAGTTGTGAGCCACTACGCCAGACATTCATCTTTTAATCATTGTTCTATAGATCTGTGTATATTCTTCATACAAGTTCTTTGTTAGATATATGTACTCGGTGTGGTTTTTTTCTAATCTGTGACTTGCCTCTTCATTTGTTTTTGTTTGTTGACACAGTTTTGCTGTGTAATTCAGCCTGCCTTGAACTCACTGTGTAGCCCAGCCTGGCCTTGAATTTGTGATATTCCTTTTGCCTTAGCCTCCTGAATACTGAGATTACAGACCTGCATCCTCACACCCTGCTAGTGGTATATTTTTGGTAAATGGAATTTTTAAAAATTATTATTTATTTACTTCTGTTTATTTGAGATTCAGCCTCACTGTGAAATTCAGGCTGGCTTTGAACTCACTGTATAGCCCAGGCTGTCCTCGAACCTCATCCAGGCTGGTGTCATTCTCCTGCCTCATCTTCCTAAGCACTGAATTACAAGTATGGGTCACCATACCTGGCAAAATGGAACTTTTAAGTCATTTTTTCTCTTTATATTTTCTGCTTTTAAAAATTTGATCCTTGGGCATCCCTTTGTAAGAGACTATGGTAGTATGACCATTTTACCCTTTGGGAAATAGAGGCAAAATGACTTCCTCTAAAGTTGAAAGTGCCAGCTCAAAGACTAGAAACTAGGTCTTCTTACTTCAGGTTGAATTTCTTTTCCATTACACCATGTTCTCTCTTTCTCTCCCTATTACCTGAAAGTGATACCATACTTAGCTACTTTCTCTTAAACTTCTTTATCCTCTTTTGCTTGTGGATCTTTGTATATGCAGTCTTTTCAGAATTGACCACTTCCCCTTCTTCCTTTTAATGCTATTCTTCAGTTTTCAGCTTAGACGTTATATTCTTTGGGAAATTTTTGACATCTTTCCTGGTAGATGAGATGCCCCTTGTTTGATTTCTTTAACATTTTAACATAGTGTTTTCCGCTATCTTAGCAAATAATATCCCCATTGTGTTTTCTAGGTTTTGAGGGCAAGAACTACATATTTACCAAAGCATTGACAGTATTTTGCACTTGGGCACATTGTAGATAGTTAAAAATTTCATGAATTCATTGAATATAATTCTCTCCATATCTACTTATGACAGATTTTTTGGGGGTACTATACTTAGGCCCCGTGGTATATTTATTTACTATTTCTGTGTAGCATTGTGATATTCCATTTATAGGTTTTTTTCTTTTCATTCCTGAAGTATTGCAATATAGTTTGAAATGAGGCTTATAAAAGGTTTATATTCTCATATAACTAGTAAGTATTAAAATTTCCTATTTTTTTAAATTATTGAATTCAGGGGCTTTTTGGGAGGGGTGTTGAGACAGTGTCTCACTTAGTAGCTCAGGCTAGCCTCAAACTCAACAGTTCTCCTCCTGCCTCATTTTCCCGAGTACTGGGATTACAGGTGTGTGCCATCTGGCTGTGTGGGAAGTTCTCTTTATAGTCAATAGTGTCTGAAGCTTCAAAGGTAAGCTAATAGTAAACTTCAATAGTTGCTATCTTTGACCAGCAAGCATTGATTTCATCTTTCATTCCTAAGACTAGATACTTTCTTTAAAAAGTAACCACTAAAACTTAAATTGGCAGTTATTCTGTGGATAGGTAAGAAGATATCCTTATTTTTAGGATAACACACTTTTAAGAATAAAAGCATGATATTGGAAACTTTCAGGTGATTTGGGTATGAGAAAATATATGTGCATATATACACACACACACACACACACACACACACACACACACACATATATATAATTTACATACATGATATAGGCAGCCCTCATTTTGCATAGTAGTATGGGACTGTAAAACTTACTGCAAGCTGAATACATGCAGTGATCTTACAAGTCAGTAGGAAAATTGTTATCTGTAACCTATTACATTTTTTAACAACATTAAGAACAATTTCGTTGTTAGTTAATATATGAAGAAATAAATCCGCAGTAAAAACGGATAATAATTTGACATACTGTTTGTCTGCTTCTTGTATAGCTTGTGATGTGGAGCAAACATGTTTTGAATGCCTTGGATTCCAATATGTTATTCTTTGCATTTTTAGTATTGTAAAATACCTTTGAGATACTCCTTTAAACTTATTTTCTGGGATTGTATCCTGTAGGATCTCTCTTTTTGTGTTGTTGTTTTGTTTGTATTTCGAGACAGGGTCTCGCTACATAGTTCAGGCTAGCTTTGAACTCGCTTATGTAGCCCAGGCTGGCTTCAAACTCACAGTAGTCCTCCTGCATTAGCCTCCCGAGCCTGAGTGCTGGGATTACAGCTGTATGCCACCATGCCTGGCTCTCGGGTATCTTTATCATTTTCATCATGATGTATTTCTCATTTATAGTGGTAAGTGAACCTTCACCAAGCTCCTCTGGTTGCACTTAATTCCCTTTACTTGAATTTTACTTCCAGAATTATCATATTTTATTTCATTGCTTCCATTTTCATCTTTGTTGGCCAATTCCCCCTTTTTATCATTCATATTTACAAAGTGTAAAGTGGGTTTATCACTAGGAAACAAGGAGGCAACATAACAAACAGTTTTACTTTGTTGTCTTTGAACTGAATCACATGCCCAGTAGGTAACCATCACTGACAGACTTTGAAAGAAGTGATGTGCTTGGTCAGTGATCATAATGTTACTGGCTAGTGATTTGTAGAATGAAGACCTAGCAAGCAGCAAAGTTAGTACTTTGTATAACTACTCAACATTTTGTAATCATAATAGCTGAAATTTGAACTATGTTATTTGAGGATCAGTATCATTTTACTAAAGTATGGTAACAGAAATTTGCGTATACACAAATACAAATGCTATATATATATATATATATATATATATATATAAATAAAATAAAGGGTGGTCATCCCTTATCCTAAATGTTGTTTGGGACCAGAGTTTTTCAGATTTCAGAGTTTTTCGGATTTTGAAATATTTGCATAGAATATACAGGTGAGCATTCCAAATCTAAAAATCCAAAATCTGAAATGCTTTATGTTGATTCTGAAAATGTTTTGAATTTTGGAGCATGTTGGTGTGTTAAAGTAGAGATGTTCAACTTTTAATATTAGAAGATTAACCCCTTACAGAATAATTTATGTCATTGTATTCATTTTTACTAACTGTAGCTTTGATTTATAGGATTAGATGAGACACTGACTGTATATAAAAGTCCTTTGTTAACCAGGATACATTATAGGGAACAAATGGGTGGTATGACAGGGTAATCAGCATTTTCTGAGTCTATCAAATAGGTAAGCAATACTTTTGATATTTTACATGTATTAGGTATTTCATGTGACCCTTACAACAGCCTTATGAATTTGGTGGTATTTTATGCAACCTAATTTTACAGGTAAGGGCACTGAGGTTCAGGATTTATCTAAGCTTAGAAGCAGAATCAAGATTTGAATTTAGGTATTCCTTGCACCATTCTACGGATGTAGTTTTTGGGGGATCCTTCCAGGGGTCATTTTTCTCTCTCTCTTTTTTTTGAGGGGAGAGTCTTTTTGAGACAGGGTCTCGCTATTGCAGTGCAGGCAGCCTCAAACTCACTTTGTAGCCCAGACTGGCCTTGAACTTGCAGCGATCCTCCTGCCTCAGCCTCCCAAGTGCTGGGATTACAGGCATGCGCCACCAGACCTAACCAGGGGTCATTTCTCAATGGCCAAGTTGAGACTATAGCATGAAAAAGTGAAAAAGGAGTATTGTAGATACATTAATAAGAAAGAGGAGGACTGGCCTCTGGTTGGGAAAAATAACCAGAATGGTTAGTGTGTTTTTCTTTTCTCTTTTTTTTTTGTCTTTTTGACACAGGGTCTCAATATGCAGTTCAGCCTAACCTTGAGCTCCATGCTCTGTAGCCAGGCTGGTCTCCAATTTGTAGTGATCCTCCTGCCTCAGCCTCCTGAGTGCTGGGATTATAGGTGTGTGCCACCACACTTGGCATAGTGTGGTTTTTCTTTGTGGTGCTGGGAACTGAAACTAGGGCCTTTGCAGTTGGCTACATCACCATCTCTCTTTGGGTAGGTAGGGTCTTTCTTTCTTTCTTTCTTTCTTTTTTTTTTTTTTTTTTTTTTGATCTTTTTGAGACAGGGTCTTGCTATGCAGTTGAGGCTGGCCTCAAGCTCACTTTGTACCCCAGGCTGGCCTCAAATTCGCAATGATCCTCCTAAGTGCTTGGACCACAGGTGTGCACCACCATGCCCAGTTTGTGAGGGGTTCTTTTTAAATCTCTAGGTTGCCTAGGGCGGGCTTGAACTTGTGATCCTGCCTCAATCAGCCATCCAGAGTGCTGTGATTATAGGCATGTGTCACTAGACCTGGCTTGAAAACTTTTTCTTTTGAGACAAAAATCTCACTATATAGTTCAGGCTGGCCTTGAACTCACTGTTTAGCACAGGTTGACCTTGAACTTGGGGGATCCTCCTGCCTCAGTCTCCTGAGTGCTGGGATTACAGGTTTGTGCCACCATACCTGGTGAAAACTTGTTTAAATAAGCCATCATTTATAAAGAAAGGTAGTAGAGCTGGAAATGGAGTTTGGGAAAGAGCTTGAAACAGCATGTGTAATATGAACTAAAACCACACAGTACAAAATGAACAATATTAAAACTGGGTAGAAAAGATTATATATTCATTCACTTATTTTCAGTCTCCCCCCCCCAGCTGTAGAAAGTTTTTAAGTTTATTATTGGTTATACACCATAAAGCCATGTTTGCCTCCTCATGCTATTGGGCTTTATCTTTTTATACCTTAACTGGAGTGGAAAAGTATCTTTAAAAAGTTATCAAGATATACACAGTTTCGTTTGGTGGGTGGGGGGCTATGCCCAGGGTCTCACACATGCAAGACAAGGGCTTTGCCATGGAACTATATCCCTAGCCCAAAACATATAATTTAGAATAATTCTGATCTTATTTGGGATCAAGTTAATGTATATGTTCATTACTCCTTCAGAACTTGGCTGAGGAGTAGTTAAATTTGTAGTTGTAGTACTTAAAGATTTCCTGATCCAGATATAAATAACCAGAAAAGTTATGCAAGATGGGAGTTGAAACAGACCTAAGATTTGTTGAAGTGTCTGCCATAAAAGTCAAGAGCATGTAATCAACTTAAAAAACAAACTCTGTTATTGACAAATATGGGTAGGATCCTGGAGGGTCCAGGCTTAACTACATCTTCTGTGCCACTCTGGGGAAGTTCAGGTTAAGGGATGTCTTTTTTTTACTAGATTTCAAGAGAGAGTGAACCTAAATTGATAGATTGATTGCTTTTGTTTTTTTGAGGCAGGGTTTTGCTATGTAGTTTATCCCGACCCTTGAACTCACTTTGTAACCCAGTCTGGGCTCAAACTGGTAGCAATCCACCTGCCTCAGCCTCCTGAGGCAGGGATTATAGGCATGCACCAATACTCCCAGCTGAACCCAGCTTTAAACTAAACTTTATTATACTGGTAGCAAGGAATGAGAACTTCAGGGATTGAGAAGTCTCCCCAGACTGTAGTGTCTTTGTATTAGAGGATTTTGTAGCAGGACTCATTATCTGATGTTCTAGTGGTAAGGTAGATCAGTACATATATATTAGTTGGTTCACTTAAAGTCTTTACTAGATATCTTATATTTGGTACAAGTGTCAGTGTTGGTGCCCTCTAAGAAAACTACAGTTTTGTTTTTGTGAGCTAAAACTCAAAATAAGTGACACTCATATTTTCCTCCCCACCCTGAAATTCAGCCTACTTAAAATTGTGTGACATACTGTCCCTAAAATTAACCAGAGGAGTTGAGGTAGGGACTTGTGGTATAAGGCTAAGAACTAGAAATCTACATAAATCTCTTATAAATTTGGGATTCTACAACCGTGTTCAGCATGGTTAATGAGCCAACTGAGAAATATTCCAAAATTTATTACTGAGTCTATAACATACAGATTCCAATACCTAGTTAAGTGTAGTATTTATAAAATTATTATTAAATCACCTATTTCATTCTTGATCTATGAAGTACAAGTGTGTGGCTATGTGTGTTCCTAATTTTGCTACCTTCACTAGAGGCTAGCAGAATTTTTTTCCCTGAAACTCCTTAACTATGGCAAAAGTTAAAAATAATTTTCTTTATACTCATGGATTAATTGAATATTTCCTGAGTCTTAGGTTCATCTTTTGCTTTCCTTTTTTTCTTCTGTTTGTGGTAATGAAGATTGAACCCAGGGCCCTACACATGCTAGGCAAGTGCTATATCACTGAGTTACACCTGCTGGCCCAGGCCCCAAGGCCAGTTTAGAACTTGAAGTCCTCCTGCTTCAGCCTCTTGAGTGCTGAGATTATAGGAATATTTTGTCACACTCAGCTAAGTGTACTCATTTCTAGGTTGGAAGTAATAATGATACCTCTTTTCAGGATTGAGGATTTAATGGGTTGATGAGTACAGATTGTTTTGCAAATAATGAATTTTAATAAATTTATTATGATTCTAAGCAGTTAATAAATCTAACCAAGCATTTTATGCCTTTCAAACCTGCTTGGTTTTTATCTACAGGTAATATATGTACATATTATCATAAAATTAAACTACCACAGATCAGGCTGAAGAGCCTCTTGGCCTTGCCAGTCCTAATCCCGTTCCTGAAGGTAACCATTTTACTACTTGGTGTGTCCCTTTTATGTCTTCCTTCTTTGCCTTTTTATATACACACATAGCCACATACTTGTCCTTCATAGATCAAGAATAAAATAGGTGACTTAATAATAATTTTATAAATATATACTTACTAGGTATTAAAATCTATATGTTATAGACTCAGTAAAGAATAGCAAATTTCAGTAAGTTGTTCTTTGGTAGATTTTACCCCAAAGTATAGAATTCTTCTCAACCCTAGAAAAGTTTAATCAAAGGAATGAATCAAATAACTTCAGTTGTTTAACTAAAAGTCTTAACCATTGCTTTCTGGCTAGTGGGTAAGTCAGAATTTAGGAAAATTGCTCTCTCTCTGGTTACATTTATCTAAATCCTAAAACTAGAAGTCAGAGATACCAATTATTAGTCTGGCAAGTAAAAAATGATGCTTTTTCTCAAAAGTTTTGCCACTACCTTTTGGGGAGAAGGGAGAGTGTCTTAGTTACTTTTCTTGTTGCTGAGCAAAATACCCAACACCCAAAGTTAAAGGAGGAAAGGTTTATTTTGGCTCATGGTTTGTAGAGGTTTTGGTCCATAATTGGCTAGGTCCAAGGCAGGTAGCATGGCAGAGGAGAAACAGTTTATGGCAGGTAGAACACAGCAAAAGCGAGCAATAACTGATAAGCTTCTTTCTGTCCCTTATATCTTATCCAGGCTACTCCAGGCTACCCCGTAGGGCAAGTAGCACTCCTACCTGTAATCCTAGCATCGCATCTTGGATCCCAGCATCACATTCTAGATCCAGCCACCTCTGAAAAGCCTTACCTATGACTGCATGAGGCTTTTGGGGGAACGCCTAGACCCAAGCCATAACAGAGGGTAAAAGAAAAGAGTAAGAGAAGCCTACTGCCCATTGTAGTTGTGGACATAGCTCAGTGGTAGAGTACTTGTTACTATACTGGAGGCTTTGGATTTCATCCCAGGTGCTACAAAACAGAAAACCAAACTGCTGTTCACATTTTACTGATCCTCAAGTATATTTAAATTGTTTTTTGTAGTTACGGTATTTTTATATTTTGTTTATTTGTAATATATATGCATTGAAAGATGGCCCCAGGCCACTTGATTGATCTTTAAGTGACAGTACCTTTCTGTATCGTTCCAGTTCTAGCATATGTGCTGCCAAAGTGAGCACGACAGTACCTTTCTAAAAACTACTTTTGACTTTTTTCTCCCTCTTCTCTTCTCTTCTCTTCTCTTCTCTTCTCTTCTC
>PVLD010031570.1:0-15583 GCA_004027595.1 Dinomys branickii | reverse complement strand
AAGTTTTTGTACATCTAAAGAAATCACCAGCAAAGTAAAAAGAAAACCCACAAATTGGGAAAAAATCCTAGCTGGCTGTCCTTCAGACAAAGGTCTTCTATCTAGAACATACAAAGAATTAAAAAACATGTACCTGTCCAAATTCAAAGACCCAATCCAGAAATGGGCATCTGAGATGAATACACACTTCTCAGATAAATACAAATGGCAAATAAATATGTGAGAAAATGCTCCACATCCTTAGCCATTCGAGAAATGCAAATAAAAACAACACTGAGATTTCATCTCACCCCAGTAAGACTGGCCAGTATGAAAAAATCATCCAATAACAAATGCTGGCGAGGCTGTGGAGAAATAGGGACTCTATTACACTGCTGGTGGGAATGCAGACTGGTGCAACCACTGTGGAGAGCTGTTTGGAGATTTCTCAGCAAACTAGGTCTAGAGGTTCCATTCAAACCAGCTATTCCCCCTCCTGGTATTTTCCCAGAAGATCTGAAAGAATTATATTACTCCGATATATGTGCACCCATGTTTATAGCAGCGCAATTTGTAATAGCTAAAATGTGGAAGTAACCCAAATGTCCACCCACAGAAGACTGGACTAAAAAACTGTGTCATTTTTATATAATGGAATATTATTCAGCTATAAAGATAGATAGTTTTTAGGACTTTGTAGGCAAATTGTCAAAATTGGAAACCATATTCGTAAGTGAAATAAATCAGCAGTACATGAGCAGGCAATGTATTGTGTCACTGGTGTAAGAACCTGAGGGTGGGTATATAAACTAAGAGACATGAAGGAAATCTGTTCAAAAGCAAAGAACAGATGGGACGAGGGAAAGGAGAAAAGAAAGAGGCAAAAATATATGTATGTATATATGTAGATACATATGTGCAGGAGGGCTAACATGGTTCTACTATTGTATCATATCACTTAATGCTAAGGAATAGTTGATGACTGGTTATTCAATCAATCTTGTATGTCTGTATGTGTTATCCTGAGCATACACTTTGAAGATATCAATATGCAATGCAGCAACTATTGTTGGTTTTCTGTGGCTTTGTCTATAATTCAATTATGATCATACTGTTATTGTACTACTTTGTGTCTCTTTGTTAATGCTTTCCGGTTTCTTTCTTTCTTTCTTTCTTTTTTTTTTTCCTGTTTTAGATGTAGTTCTTTGTCTGTATCTTTGTTCCTGAATATACACTTCGAGGTTATCAATTTGTAAAGCAACAACCATTATTGATTCCCTGTCACCTTGTCTGTAGATCAGTTTTGATTGTATTATTCTTATGCTACTTTGTGTCTGTTTGTTAATGTCTTCATTCTTTTACTTTTAAAATAATTAAAAAAATAAAATAGAATAGATGAATACAAAAAAAATGTGTTCCTGTTCATTTCTCCCTTCAGTTCTGTTAATGTTCATCTTTTATACATGAGGTTTCTAACTTTTAGTATTTGATGTAGAAGAAAATACATATGTGTGCATGCATGCCTATGTACACATGTATGTGTATATGCACATATAATAATATATAACCATGTATATATATACATTATATTTTCTTCTGTATTGAACCTTGCATCATTTTGTCCTTCTTTATCTTATTTGATTGATTTTTGACTTAAAAATCAAGTACAGGACTTGATAAATCTGCTGTATCCCCTATACAGTCATTTATAGGAGACTATCTTTTTCTGTCTCTTTACTTTTAGACTATGTATGTTCTTAAACCTAAAGTGTGTCTTATGTACACAGCTTATGTACCACTGAACCACAGAATATGTACCATTTTGTACCACTGAACTATAGTTGCATATAGTTGCATATAGTTGCATTTTATTTTTTAACCCATTTAGTCACCCTGTGTCTTTGATTCTAGAGTTTAATTGATATACATTAAGTAATTATTGATAGGAAAGAATTTACTATTACCATTTTTGATTTTTTGTCTCTATTGTAGCATTTTTACTTTCTTTACCTGTCCTGCTATTTTCTCTTGGTTTTGTTGATTTTTGCAGTTGTGGATCTGATTTGATTACATTTAGATTTTCTGTAGTGCATCTTCTGTAGTTATTTTCTTTGTGATTACCATGTGACATATAAAACATCATATAGTCATAACAATGTATTGTAGGCTGAGAACAGCTTTACCTCAATTGCATACAACAACTACAATTTCACTTTTCTTTTCAACATTCCATGTCATTATTGGCACAAGTGAAAGCTTCTTACATTGTGCTTCTATAATAATATTTATAAAAATTATAATTGTTTCTTAAAAATTTGTTTTTCTCTGGGGATATAGCTCAGCAGTAAAGCGCCTGCCTGGCAAGCACAATGTTCTGAGTTTGATCCCTGGTACCAAAAAAAAAATTGTTTTTCAACTTCCATACCAATATTAAAAGTGATTTGTATACCACCATTATAGTACCACTGCATTACATATTTGTCCATAGCTTATTTCCCTTTACCGGTGTTATGATTTAGAACTACAGTGTCCAGCGAAAGCCTTCCACGTTCAGAGGAGGCCGGTAACAGGGTCACAAGCGTGCTGCACCCAGCAGTGGATTAATCCACTGGTGAGCTGATAGCTGACTATCAGGCAGGTGTGCTGTCAGGTGTGGTGACAGGTGTGCTGTCAGGCGGTGGGGCCCAGTTAGAGGAGGTGGACCATTACGAGGCTTTCCTTGGAGGCTGTATCTCTGCTGTGGCTACTAACTTCTATCTATGCTTCCTGGCCACCACAGGTTGAGTAGCATTGCCCTGCCATATCCATGCATTGCTCTGCTGTTTTCCTGCAACTATAACTGCATCCCCTGGACATATAAGCCAAAACAAATCTGTTCACTTTGCAACATGGTTGTCAAGTATTTTATCTTATATTTATTTTATTTCAGCAAAGAGAAAGTTGACTAACGCAACCACTGACTGAGGTTTATACTTCTTTGTGTCATGGCTTAGTGACTTTTTGTTACAACCTGAAAAGACTCTGATCAGCTTATCTCCTAAATTAGGTCAAGGGTAAAATTTAGATCAGCCTTATTTCACAGAGAAAGTCTTTTTTTTTTCCCCTTTAATTTTAAGGACTAGGTTTCCTCGATGTAGTATGACTGGTTGGCAGCTTTTCCTTTGAGCTCTTTGAAGGATCATTCTACTTCCTTTTTACCCACAAGATAATCATATAAAGTCCCTTTTATATGTGATCAGTTACTCTTACTGTTTGCAAAATTATCCCTTTGTCTTTGAAGATTTAATAATAATTTGTGTCTGTGAGGAACTTTCTGAGATTTTTTTCTCCATTGATGCTCATTAGACTTTGTGAATCTAGATGTCCATATCTTTCTCCAAATCCGAGACGTTTTCGCTATTAATTTTTGAATAAAGCTTCTGCTCCCTTCTTTCCCTCCTCTAGTAATCTCATGATGAATGTATTGGTCTACTTCACAATCTCTCAGGTCCTCTCCCGGTGTTTATCGCCTGGCTTCTCGCGTGAACAGACCTTCACCAATAAGCCGAGGCACATATTCAGGGGGACATCTGCTAGTTTTAGGAAGAATGTGATTCTCTTTCTCTCTCTGTAATTTCTCCATTAGACTTGCTAGCTTTTTTTCTTGCATTAATAACTTCTTGCTCCCTCTGGTGTCTGTCTGTGTCATTGAAAGTTCTCTGGTTCTAAACAGCAAGGGTTCCACTTTGCCTGTCTCTGAGCAGGCACCAGGCATGCGGAGGTCGTCAGCTTCATCCAGGTCACTACCCTGAGTCGGGCCAGATGGCTATCAGTGCCTCTAGCAACCTCCGAAGGGCCACGCTCTCTTCACTCTTCTCTCTCCCTCGGAAGCGTCTTTGTATTGTACACCTCGTGATCACGCTGAGCCGTGACAGCCACAGCAAAGGTGCTCTTGTTTTTCTTCAGTACCCCCCTGCACACCAGTTCAAGTTGGTTCTTCCCATGCTGTGTGCGATTTGAAATAGTAATCGTGTGCTCATCTGAGAACTTTAAAGTCCCACAATGCAATGCTGGGCACTCTACTTTCTCTGCCTGTGGAGGTGGAAGTCTCAGGTCTAGCACTTCCTGCGGTAAGGCTGAATCATGATGGTGACAATAACCTACTCACCAATATTTTTGCTCTCCACAGGCCACAAGCTGTGTAAGTTACACGGAATTTCTCCTCTTTCCCTCTCCATTGGGTGATTCTTGGTTTTAAGCTCTCCTGGGTAGTGCAACTTCTCAGCATTTTCTTAAAGGTATTTTTGACCACCCATCATTCTTGAATCAGTTTCTGTGGAGAAACAGGACTAGGATTTCCTACTACTTTACAGAGGTCATTTTTCAGGAAGGATGTTTTGTTATATGATTACTGTATCAATTCAATATCTTGAACACTGACATAGTATTATTTTCTAATAAACAATCAAAACGCAAGTTTGACTTCAGACTAATACTTTATTCTGCCCCTTATAATTCACTCTTTCTCATTTTTTAATGACAAATTGGGGACACATTGCTTTGGTATTTATTTGAATATAAATTCAGTTTTCTCTGACCAACCTCTAGGCTTAGTCACCTTTGACATGTTTTCTAGTTCTGTACTTCCTACAAGTACCTCAGTATGACTGATCGAGCTGTCTGCCTTGCAAACTGCCTCCTGGTCTCTGTTTGCCTTGGGACAACCTGATACATTGTCTTTGCTTAGCCCTGCTAACGCCCACAGCCCTCTGGACTGGGTAGATAGGCCACAGTGAACAGCTCCATGGCATGATCTTCTGGAAATTGTTTTTGCTTGCTTGAAACCTAACAATTATAACTCTTCATGTTAATACCAGATTGGATAACACTTTGCAACCGTTAATGTGTTGGGTCAGGTATCAGCCCCCACCACTTCATAACCACGCATTTCCTGACCTTTGCATACATATGCCATGTATCCTACAAGACTCATAAGTACTACAATGATTATTTTTGCCTGTCTTCCCTAATTAATGGGGCGCTCTCCATTTTAAAGACCTTAGATCATAACATCAGGACACATCCCGAACCACATAGATACACTGGTCTTCCTCAAACTTGAGGCCAGTCTACAAACTGATAATTCTTGTCCGAGTCAATTTTGGCTATAATGGCTTGCAAATGTTGATTTAAAAAGCATATATTACATTAATTTGCAAAGAGTGTCATAGCAAAGTGCCACCACTGGATGTTATATTTATTTTAATTAATTAATTTTTCAATAAAAGCTAACATTTATGAAGATAATTTATGTATTATACAACTTACCCATGCAAAATGTACAATTCACTGACTTTTAATATTTCATGGCACTGAACATCTATCACTACTATTCGTTTCAGAACATCTTTGTCACCCCAGAAGAAACCCTGCTTTCCTTAGCTATCACATCACAATCCCTTCATCACCCCAATGCCAGGCGATCTCTCATCTACTTTCTGTTTCTATAGATTTATTTATACTGAATAAATACAATCATATAATATGTGATCACTTGTGACTAGCTTCTTTAGCATAGTGTTTCAAGGTTTGTTAATGTTGTAGTATATATCAGTACCATATTTGTTCTTTTTGCTTAATAACATTCTTTTGTATGGAGGCTACTTATGCATTCATGAGTGGATGGCATTTGAGTTATTTCCACGTTTTGGACACTGTGAATAAAGCTACTATAAGTATCTATGCACAAGTTATTATGTGGGGATGCTTACATTTCTTTTAGCTACCTATCTAGGAGAGGAAATGCTGGGTTATATTGTCATTCTGTTTAACTATTTGAGAACTTTCTAGAATTTTTTTAAAGAAGCTATGACATTTTACAATCCCACTAGTAGTTTAAAAGAGTTCTGGTTTCTCCACAATTTCATCAGGATTGTTCTTGTCCGCCATTTTGATTATAGTCACTCTAGTGATGTGAAATGGTCTTTCTGTATAACTTTGACTTGCCTTTTCTTTTCTCTTTTTTCCCCTCTCTTCCTTCTTTTTTATTTCCTGGTACTGAGAGTTGCATCCAGGTCTTCTGGCATGTGAGTCAGGCCTTTTGCCACTGAGCTACAATCCCAGCCCTTAATGTGAGTTTTCTTGAAAGATGATAATGTGGAGCATGTTTCCATGAGCTTATGAGCCGTACATGTAACTCTTTGCAGACCTATCTACTCAAATGCTTTTGCAATTTTAAAATCAGATTATTTGGCCTTTATTGTTGAGTTCTGACAGTTCCTTGGACTCTAGACACCAGTCTGTTATTATATATTGTAACTTGTTTATATTTTGTAGTTTTCTGAGATTTGTCTTTTTACTTCACTAATTGTGTCCATAGAATGAAAAGCATTTTTTTTTAAACTTAAGGTCAACTTTTGCTACTTGTGTTTTTGGTGTCATATCTAGGACAAAATTAAGTCACCCAAAATCATTAAAAAAAATTCTGTGCCAAACTATTTTTTCAAAAACAAATAGAATTTGAGTACAGTTTTATGTAAGACAAAATTTTACTCATACTTCAATATGTTTATAAGTGGATCCTAGTGAAAGGTATATACATGTATATGTATATACGTGAATATTTTCACACATACAACTTTATTTTATAAATCACTTTCCTTGACTCATTTTGAATTAACGTTTTTATTTGGCATGAAGTAGAGGACCACATGAGGAAATCCTGTTGTCTCAATCATCATAAGAAAATAGCTATTAAAGGTGTGTCTTTTGTATGAAACATTATATTAGGCTTTATAAGACAGTAACACCACTGCTTCTTTCTAGTTATGTTTTCTAATTCTTATTTTCTGGGAGACTTACCTTTAATGTTTATTTATTTGTTCATTACCTGTGTTATTGTGTGGAACAGGATTATGTTCATATACAGAATATTTAAAATATTCCCTTTAGGAAGCCTTCTGTGCTTGGCTTATTGTCCATTATGCAGTTCATTTTGAAAATGCTGTGTAAGTGCTTGTGAGTTCATAAGAAAGTAGATTTGGTACTTAGCATTTTCCAGACATTCAACCAGATGCTGAAAATATAAATGGACATAAAACTTTCTCTTTTCTGTCATTGACCTCTGAGTCTGGCATGAAAAAGTGACAATTTGTAAAGAAATTTCACCTCACTACCTAAACCATTATCAGAGTGCACACCAACCACCATTTCCCTGACATTCCAAGAGATATGCTGAAGTCCTGGTTTGGCTTCAGATTTTTTTCTTAACAGATCTCTAATTTAATAAAGAAAATTATTTTTCTTGATTTTCTTGAAGAACCTCTGCCATTTCCTGCTTGCCACCACTTATTTTTCTATGCACGTGCACACCACTGTAAGTAAATATGCTTCAGACTTTTGACAAGAAGCATTTTACATTCGTTCATAGTCCTAGTCATGGAGAGCTACTCTCTTACCTTGTTACTTTTGCTAATTGAGAAAAAAATTATTCTCATGTTCAATTCAACATCTTTTACTGTTTTCTATGACTCCTAGATGTTTACCCTTAAAGGTTATGTGAAATGAGCTTTCTTTGTTAACATTAAGTTATTCAGGAGAAAATTTTAACGTTACATATGAAACTTTTTAAATAATAGTCTTCTTTTCCATCTTAGTAAATATAATCATTAAGAGTGCACATGCAGCTGGCTGCGGAGCAGCACGCCCATTCTGAACCCCGCCCTGCCTGCAGGGCACGCTGTATTGATGGAGAGCAGCCACAGATGGCCGCAGCCGGAGCTGCTTGCCAAAGAAACTTTTGGCCTTTCTCTTTCCCCAACCCTCATATCAGGGAAGAGTTCTTGTCGCTAGCTTGATTTCCATGTGAAATTTTTCTGAGGAAGGGAGCTAGGACAAGAAGTTTGTCATATAGTTAAGTAGACAAGAAATCTTATTAATCCAGTTCTGTTTGAGAGTTGCTTGTTCATATGATTTTTTAAAAGTCAAGTTTAATTTCAAAAAACCTTTTTTTCCCCCCAAATTTACTTTTGGGGTAATATTTAAAACAACAGACATTTTGTAACCCTGTAAGATATGTAGGGAATATAACATTCCATTGTACACAAACAAGGCAGATTCTTTAATCAAATAAAGAGTATTATAAAATGAAAAAAAAAAAGAGTGAACCAAGGAGGGCAAGGAGACAGAGATCCTCAAATCAAGAGCTATAATTAAGAAATTGCTTTATACAGAGTAAGAAAATACTGATTTTTAAGAAATACTGTGTCTAATGTTTAAAGTATAGTGTATATTTTTGGTTTTCAGATTTTGGTAAATGAGAAAAAATGATGAGTTAAAAAATGCCATTATAGTAAAATAAATAAATTTTGTCTGATGGCATGGTGGAAATTCACAGATGTCTTTCCTAACTTCTTAAATTTTAGTCTTTTCTTGGCTCTGTGAACTTGGGGTTTGATTATATCTGGATTTATAAGAACTGGCCTAAACTCTTTCTTGACCCAGTAGAGCAAGTTTCTTTGTTTCTCTGAGTGTTTTAAAGAATAAAAATTTAATTTTTTACAATTCAGTAGACTGCTCTGTTCATTCTGAGGCTTGATGCCTGCCTTCTTGCTGTGTGCGTGCCTGAAATCATCCTTCCTCGGTCTACTTTCCCTAAATCTCTCCTTCTTATAAAGACCCTGGTCACATTTGATTGGCCCTTCCCTAATGGCCCCATTTTAGCCTCTTTGTCTTCAAGTACAGTGATATTTTGATGTCTCGAGCAGTGGAGAGCCAACATCCAAAATTTGAGGGGACACAGTCATGCCCCAAACACCCATTACTTGATTTGTGTTGTTCGATATTCATCTACAGGGATAAAGATATTCTTTTTGTCCCATTTATACCTATACATTTCTATTTTCCATCTAAACACATGTTTATCTCTGAGAATAGACACATAGAGTCTTCACAATTCTGTGGTGGTTTATAACACATTTATTTCATTATTAACTTTCAGGCTCAAAACTGTTACAGGTGTGGTACATGGGAATTCTTTCAAGCTCACTCTTGTGTCACTTTAAAATGACACCTAATTTGTTGTACCCTTCCTTATTTTGTGAAACAAAAATACAGTCTAGCTCATTTCATACTTCTGTCTGCCCTAGCCTTAGCATCAGCTACTTCTTCAAGAAATCTTAATTCATTTAGTAAGTAGTAGCATTTTATATAAAGAAAACCTGGGCTACTCCTGTATTTATATATATATATATATATATATATATATATATATACACACACACACACACACACACACACACACACACACACATATACACTCTTGTATATATGGCTATTGAGTTATATTTTGCAACAGAAAGATTCTTACCATGTCTCTGCTTTTCTATTTTGACTACAGATTATAGAACAGTAACTGTGTATTTCTAAGAAGAGGAATTCATAGGGATTTTCAACCAAGAGTGTGTGTGAGTGTATATATACACTATATATATATATACACTCTTATATTCTTTTATATATATATATATTTTTAAAGATAGAAGAGTGCTGCAAATATAATTAAATATTAATTGGATAAATATATATTATAATGAGGCCAAATTTCTGAAACAGCAGCTTCAATTAGAAAAATGGTCAAATTTGTCTGTTATGATGAAAATATACTAAGAAACACATTTGGGTGGAATTGCTCCACGTTGTTTGGGAATATAGTGTCTTAAAATGTGGCCTTAAGAAGCAAAGAGCAACCCAAGACATTGACTTCATGTTTCTAGTACATAGAACCGAATAGTACGCACTTTCTAATTGGTCCTCCTTTCAGGCTTCGAATTGTCATATCGATTCCTCATCTACTTTCTTGGAAAATCAAGTTATAAATGACCTTTAGAATAATATGCAACAATAGGGACTAAAATGAGAGAATAAATTCAAATACTGTGAGTCGGATGGAGAATATTGCTGACACAAGTTGTTAATAATGAAAAAACCTAACCAGGGCAGAAACCACCGATGTAGGCTATGTCTGAAAGCATATTGATTCCTGAGTACATGAATCCCTTATAGAGAAGAATTAATGTCAAAGAGTGAGTCATGGGCCAAAATATAAGATACTTTCAAATGCACTTTCCATGCTTACAGTGTG
The DNA here is from genome assembly GCA_004027595.1 of Dinomys branickii. Lineage (NCBI taxonomy): Eukaryota > Metazoa > Chordata > Mammalia > Rodentia > Dinomyidae > Dinomys > Dinomys branickii. Next base: position 5,484 of record PVLD010031570.1, on the reverse strand, counting down.
CTTCTCTGTGTCAATCCCTGGTTGTTAAACAGTTCAGATGCTTTCCCTAACCTAGTCCTATGGTGCATCAAGATAAAAATATTTCATTATAGCAACTTTATTCCACTTCACCATTTCAAAGTACAGAAGTTCCATGTAGTTCTCTGAGAAGTCATTATCATTTCACAGAAGGATGCCTTAAAAGAGAAACACACTGGATATACCAGGATGATAAAAGCCCCCATTCGTTGTACCAGGCATGATTCACGTACATTGCTGGGTTGGTTTTGCACAGCCACCATATTAGACAGCTATTATTATTTCCAATTTGTAGTTATAGGAAATTAGTTGTAGAGGTGCTAAATAATTTTATGATTGCCAAATATCTTTTAAGTTATGGATCAAGGATTCAAGCTAAGAGGTACTTGACTGTGTTTCACTATTCTGAACCACTTTCCTTCATAATATCTAGGGTTTTTGTAAGGCTATAAAATGTGATCAAAACAGAGTTACTATTTTCAAAGCTCACACTGTTGTTCATCACCTTGGCCTGGTTTTAAAATATTAACTATAAAGTATTATCAGCGACTTCTGCTTCTAGGTTAGACATTTTTCCCACGAAGAACAGCTCAAAATCCTTGACAATGTATAAGCAGAAATAAGAAGATTCTGAGGACAGAAAAGAAATATACAGACTAGAGCCTTGAACCTGAGCAATAATACCATAGAATTCCATGGGTTTTCTTCCCTTATATATCCCAATTTGAGTGTCAAAGAAGCGATCAACAAGAGAGGTGGAACAGGAAACTCAAGGACCTAGTGCAAGAAACTTACTTCAAATGTATGTGGAAAATACGTATGAATTCCTCTTTCTAAAAGTACATAGTTACTCTTTTATGATCTGTAGTCAAAATAGAAAAGCAGAGACATGTGGTAAAAATCTTTCTGTTGCAAAATATAATTAAATAGCCTATATGAATAAATGATAAGTATTGATGAATGTATTAAACTATTAAACTATTGATAATTGACTACAAAGAATACAAAAAGACAAAGACAAATTCCCTTAATTTTCATAAGGAAGAAAATTAAGAAATGTAATGATGGTGGTGGAGTTTCTTTCTCGCAAAATATTTACATCTACTGTACAAAAGAAATTATGCTAACCTTTGAACAAAGGGACACCACAAATTTTTACAAAGACTGGTTATCTCTGCAAGAAATTCTCTATTTAACCCTGAAATAAACACATCAGTTTGCGTTTTGCTAAGTCTAGTTTAGTTTCTCAAAATAAAGATTTCAAGCTAAGAAAAGTGTGAACATTCAAAACCCACAATATTTGGTAGAATAAATGAGTAAAGGATGGTTGTAGTAAGGAAAATAGCTTTTAAATATGTTTGGGCTATTCCAGAATAAATTGCTACAAATATTTGCATTTGAAATATCTCCTCAGAGTCATCTTTTCTATTGGGAAATTCCATTTAGACTGCCTGAAAGATAGGTGTAATCTCAATATAATGATCCTCAGGATTTAGATAATCTAATACTGATGAAAAGGTAATTCTATCCACTTACAAGCCAGTTATAAGACAATATTCCAAGTATGTTTAAAATGCATGAAATCTTTCTATTGCACTGTCAAATGTGGAAAGCTGTAAGGATATAATAAATAACAGATATTCAATGACTTTAAACCACTGAAAGCCAAGGTTCAAAGAATTAACTATAAAAATGCCTGTATCTTAACATTTATGAAATTAAAAATAAAAATATATCCAGTAACTACAGTTCCTTTTTACTTAAATATTTTTTAAAAAATTGAATCACTTTGCCAAAAAGTACAATTAAATAATATAGAGTCACATTCAATCTATATGTTATTCAAGTAAGGCTATTAATTTTTAAATAGAAATGACAAAGAAATAAGTACCTTTTGATGTAATGTGTTGCTTGCTATTCTTTTTCCATATTATAAAATATGAATATATATTACAAATGAAATAAGTCCTTTAGCATAATGTGTTGTGGGGAGTATTTTATTTCTCATTGCGCTGGAATTTCTGCTTGTTTTTAAGATTTTTTTTAGATTTTAATTTTAGAGTTTTTCTTTTTTTCTTATTTTTTCCTATAAGTGTTCTAGTATAGTATTTGGTATGAGGTCTTCATTCATCTCTACAATTTTCGGGTTTGGTTTGTGAAAGTGTCCACCACACGTCAGCTTGTGTCTATACTCTACTGGAACTTGGCAGAGACTGTCTAACAGCCTGCATTTAAGGTCTTCATAAATACATTACTGCTTTTGGGTTTCTAGAGGTAAAAGGACTTCTACAATATAACTTGCGACTTTGTTTAATTGTTGCTAGAACAATGTTTCTCGGATGAGAAACACTTTTAAAAATTTGCCAGTTGTCACACATTTGATTGAAAATGTAACACTGATTGTGTGTGTGTGTGTGTGTGTGTGTGTGTGTGTGTGTGTGCGTGTGTGTGTCTTTTGGATATCAGCATAATTGGCTAATAGGTTTACATTTATTTTCTCTCCCTTCCTCTCTTCCTCCTCCTTCTCCTTATTCTCTCTCTGTATCTCTTGTCTCTTCTCCCGCTCTTCGCTCTCTTCCCTTGCACTTTACCTGTTGAATAAGTTCAGAGATTTTGTGTGACTCTGTCCAGCTATATTGTTTAACATGTCCTGTTTTCAGCTATGTTCCCTGTCAGTAGGTAGACTGTTGATAAAATTCGGGTTTGAGTTTTTAGCAAGGCAGAATAACTTCTTTTGTAGTATAGCGGATTTTATTTAGATGACAATAATATATCCACGTTTCACATTTTTGTAGCACCAGTAGCTATATTGTGGATTATAAATGTACATTTTTTATTAAAGGCTGCATGTAGCAGAGCTATTTGAATGTGATAATTTCTTTTAAGGCAGCATATTTCTGTAAAAGGAACTTCTTGCCATCAGTCATTTTGTTACCAGCAGGTAAAGTTTTCATGGAAAAGGAAGGCTAAAGGCTAGACTGTCTCTCCTGTACACTAAAAAATTAGCTTCATTGATTAAAACACAGGAGGATTCTTTTTAAAATGAGAAGGAAATAATGGCCATGATTTTTCTTTTTTCTCCAAATGAAAATTTTGAAATATTAGTATTTGCACCAAAATTTTAACAGCAGACCTTCAAAGTGAAATTAAGTGAACTTTTGCAATTTCTAAATGAGGAAATTCACCTGGAGTCTCAGTCATACTACCGTTCATGGTGACTGTGTTCTATGCATGCAAACCAGCCGTTCCTCTGGAGACAGGGCAGTGCCCTGCGTCTTCTACATTGAGGGTAACAATAAAGCCTGTTTCTTTTCTTAGACCACTCATGTTCTAGTATTAACAATTTATTTACAAATAACTTGTTTAGGTCAAAAAGAAATAATATTCTCGAGACTTTTGGGTTATACAGCAGCACTGTTCAGGTTTTAGATAAGTAATAGTGCTTTACCCAGGACCTGCTATAAGTCATGCACAGTTGTTGCTACATGAACACCAAGGATCATTTTTAATCACTGTAATTTTGAAGCATGTCAGATTTGTAGTGTTAACAAAACTTAGGTCAGCCTCAGCTCTTGTGTGTGTGTGTTTTACACCCGCAAGAAGTAAACATTAAGAAACAAAAATCCAGCTGCTAAAGGAGTTTTGCACTGATCATGAAATGAAGATTTTTCTTCTTTCCATCTCAGGATAGATTATGTAATCTCAAGTATTGTTGTATTTTCTATTTTATGAACTATGAATATTAAAACTTCAAAACAAGTCTATGTGTATTCAGAACCTCAATAGTCTGAAAATGTTGTGTGGTTATTTGTCTTTTTTATTTACAGAAATCGGAGCTAATGGATATATCAAATCGGCGTATAGCATACAAATCTATTAAATGTTTTTTATTTAAGCTTTATAATAAATTGTTATGCTAGCAGCTGTAACTTTAGAAAAATGCTTAATATTCAGAGGTATGTGCTTCTATTTGAATATAAAAATATTTATTCATATTCATAGCTGTTGGTGTGACTGTAGAGGGATACACAAAAATTGCTGTAAAAATCAGAGAGCTTACAACCTCACCATACCCTTTAATAGCAGGTCAGAAAAACTTTTAGCTCAGTCTCTGAGGATTTCTTTCTATTATAAATATGAAAGTGGCATGTTAAAAAAAAGGTCTAAAATTTAATAATGACAAAAAAAGCTCCCAAGACTGCATTCTACTTGATGGCTCCACGGAGCAGAAAGAGATTATGTTAAAGCATAAATGGAGCTTTAACATTTTTAAATCCAGAAGGTCTAATCTAATCTAATCCTTTTCAATCCAATTTTTTAAAATGCAGCCTAGACATCAGATTAAAGCAAGTGCTTTGCTTTCTAGGCCATTTTAAACAGACTCAGCATCTGTGCTTCTGACCCTTCATGCAGCAGTTAAAAAAACCCCAGCGATTTACAAGAAACAAAAATAGAATCAATCACATACGAGAGTGTGTGTATATGTACATATATATGTACATGTGTATATAAGATTTTGCTGCCTGATGAAAGAAATATTAGTATATATTTTTAAATGAACAAACGTGGGTAATGAGATTAGAAGACAGTTCATAAAGATAATATTATTTTGCAGTGTGATTCAGTAGCTTCTGTTTCACTCCTATGACCCGTGCCTGTTGCTGCTTTGATACATCTCGGGTCTCCTTTCCAACAGGGCGCCAGAGGCCTTCACAGAGTTTAGCAAAGCTGGCTTTACCTGCAGCTAGTTCCAGTTTGCTTAAATTATCCTTTATGTGAAAGTGACTGCTGGGTTAATTACCCTTAATTCTCCTTCTTGCAATTCCCCAGCCAACATAGGCCCAGAGACCTCAGGGGCTCACACACCAGGCTTCTTTCTACCCTGTAGCCTGGTCTTCAAAACCACAGCATATTCCTCTCCCCATGCACCTTTCCACATTCATTACTGAAAAATTAAAAAAAAAAAACTCTTTGCCATATGGCATTATTTTAGCTTTTTCCTAGAAACTATCATGCTCAGTTTGGAATTAAGATCCATCTATTTGAATAAATAAATCTCTATGACTTTGTATCATCCTTTCTTATGTTGTGATTGTTAAATTTAGCTGCGTTGCATTTTGTGGCTTAGCTCTAAAGTAATTTACATGAAGTTTACATTTTATAATTGTTATCTCCTCTTGCTGCTGATTATGAAATCGCTATTTCTGAAAGATGCATTTAATCAAACTTGGAGTTTTATAAAGGACCACGACAACACTCACTAAAGATTTTTATTTTTTATTTTTATTTTTATTTTTTTTTTATTTTAGAAACATAAAAGTACAAAAACATATTGACAAACAGACACCCATTATCATAGAAAATAGTACAATCACAACTAATCTATAGACAAGGAGATATGGTCTCAACAGCAGTTGTTGCTTTATCCATTGATATCTTCGAATTGTAGATGTATGGACCCATATA
>PVLD010031569.1:0-15585 GCA_004027595.1 Dinomys branickii | reverse complement strand
ATGGCAAACATACTCAAGCCATACACAATCATATCAGTCTACCTGAATGTGTTATCTATCAACTGGAGTTTATAATACCTACTACCTTAGGTTCACTGTTGTGGTTGCATAAAATAATGTGTGTAAAGAAGACCATGGGGTCAGGTTTTTGGTGCAACTAGTTCATTTAGATGATGCAGAGAAGACTGGTAAGGAAGTGGGAGAAGCCAAGCGGAGAAGAAAGGACAAGCAACCAAGAGTAGACTGTTAAGCTGCTACAACCATGAGCAACTGGTTTCATCCTGCAGGAAAAACTGGGAAACAGAGTCAAACCTCCAATTCAGAATTATCCCAACCAAGAGTTAAAGGAACTGTGGTATTTATACACCAAGTCTCAGGAATCATTAATTGAGGAATACTCCGGGGGGGGGGGTGCTGTTAATTCTTCCACCTTTTCCTTGTCAGGCAGGTGAGAGGGGTCAGGGACGAGCCTTCAGGCATACATATGACAACACTTGCAGCTTAAAGTGGGCCAGAGCATCCTGAAAGGACCTTGGGCTACAAGTAGGGGGCCATAGCATCTACTCTAAGTAGCCAGCCTATGCCAGGCTCAGAGGAGCTGCTCAATATACTGGTCCCACTTCTCCCTTCCATACAACATTCCTCTTCAAACTCTCCCTTAGGTCATTTCGCTGATGACATGTGAAGCACTTGCCATTCTCTTTCTCCATAATCATGTTCTTATTCCATCACTATGCCTTTTTACACCGCACCCACCTTCTCCCTCCAGTCTAGATTGCTACCCTCTTTGACACATGGTCTTTTGCTCAGCTTCCTTGCCTTTGAGCCAGTGTTCTTGGTTTCCCCACTTACGTCACTCACCAACTTTTCCTCCAACTGTTCAGGACTCAGCCTTTAGATATTTCAGAAGCCATTTCTCCTATGATTTATGTTCACAGAAACTTTCCCTTCCCTTTTGCTCCATAAGGAATCTGTGAATGCCCACCCAATGGCCATCCCATCTCCTTGAACACAGTTGTGCCTCCCCTTCAAGGAGAAGCTTTGTCCTTCAAAGGTAGCTAAGCATCTCCTCAATCCAGGGAGGACATCTTTTTTGGCCAAAGCTAATCAGGGTGCTAGGCTTTCCCTTGCAAGTGACTAATTCATATATTATCAGATTCTAGCCAATTAGAACTAAAGAATGTTCAGTGGGGGTCTCTGGAAAGAGCTGCTTTGCTCAGTAAAAGGGTTCTTTTTTCCTTCTGCCTCTGGATATTGTCACCTGTGTGTAACATCTAGAATTACCATAATCATCTTGGAAACATGGGGCAACACAAGAGAGAATTAACGAAGTAGCACCAGGTCCACTGTGTCCATAAGCCACTTACTCCACCCTATAGCCAGGCTCATTATTTAAGCCCATTTTAGTTGGGTCATCTGTTACAACCAAAGGCACCTTCAAATTATATGATAAAGTCCTTACACTTTGCAACTTAGTTTTTCTGTTTAATAGAGTGGTACCTCAGTTTACAAACTTAACTTGTTTTACCACTTAGGGGAAGATGGCTACATTTGTGTTTGCGTGGGGGAGATGGGTGTAGTTATGTCTTCTACCCAGTGGAGAGTTTGCCAATGGAAGCAAAATTTTGTCAAACACTTTTTTGTAAACCAGTTTGCAAATAGAAGTGTTCATGAGCCAAGGCATTACTGTACTTATTTTAATAAGTATTTTTAAACTACAATTTTAATGCAAGATGATCTGTTCACAAACCCCACCACCACCCCCATGGTGGAAATCCAGTTCAGGGCCTCATGCATGCTAGGCAAGTGGTCTGCCACTGAGCTATATCTTCAGCCCCACAAGTGTTCATGGGGGTTCATATATTTTCACTGGCCTTTGCCATATTTTCTATCATTAACATCCTGCTATGTGTAATACTCATACAAAACAGTGTGGACAGACACAAGAGGACACATAAATAAGCCCATTTGGCCTTTAATTAATGACATTCTTTAAAAGTGCAGTGAAAATTGAATTTTTCCTACAATGAAGAGCAAGCTAACAAAACTAAATGTTTTTGCAAATGTTCTCGAGGTAGTGGTAGTTTATAAACCACTTTAAGCAATAAGTAAGCCTATGGCAAATCTATTTAGATTCAAAGAAATTCTTTTATGAAAGTATATAGTCTCCCTCTGATGAAAGATTCCTTAAATTGTTGCTTGACTTCAGGGACTCTGTGAATCCTATGAAATTATAAGCAACATACTGCATCTGTACATAAATGGGGATTTCTCTGAGGAAAAGACACTAAACCTTCAGATTCTGAAAGGAGTTTGTGACCATCCTTCCCCCTTGAAAACAAAACAAAGGAGTTATGAGCCGCTGCTAATGTAGTTGTTTCAGAACCAGGATATTCCTAAAGAAGTGTATACTTATATTTGAAGGCAATCAATACAAAGCAAACATAGTATTTTGAGGAACCAATGCTTATATTCAACTTGTAAATTCTGAGCTATCACACCAGATATCGTTATTTTCACAAGGCTTTGGCTCTATGGGAAAAAAAATGTGTAAAGAGCAGCTGGGAACTAGGTCAAGGGTCCTACATTCTCAGAGGTGTGGTAGATTGTTTCAGTGGTGGTCTTCAATTTGTGCATGCCTCTCTGTATCCAGCCCTTGGATAATCCTCTTCCATACTGTGTCGGAGCTTGGCTGTGCAACTTGCTCTAGCCAAAGGAATGGTAGTGACTTTGACAGAGGCAGACACTTGAAAACACATTTTGGGGTATTGCCTCAGCTACTGCTCCTGAAGTCCCTGCCAGTTCCTTCATGTGAAGAAGCCTGCAAAATTGGGCCAGCCTAATGAGTAACGAGAAATGTATGATCCAGTTGCCCCCTGTCAACCCAGCCTACAGCCAGCCCCTCTGTAGATGCAGAGCCATGGATCTGGGTGGAAGTACTGTGGGTACATGAGTGAGTCCAGCTGAGACAACAGTCCAACCACCCAGCTAAGCCCATCTTGCACTGCCAACCTTGTAAGCAAAGCCAGTAGTCCATTTTCTTAAGTCACCAAGCTTTGGTGTGGTATGCAATAAAAGCTAACTGATATAGATGGGAAGAAGATGAATGTTCTTCATAAATGCCAATGTCACTTGTGTTCTTCATAAACGCCAGGGACAGCAGAGGAACTGGAGCATTATAGCTGTAACAGCTCTGGACCATCAGGAGGCTCAGGAGCAGTCTTTGAGTTGGTGGTTAGCAAGCCAGGTGAACAGGCTTGATGGCCAGTAAACAAGGAGGAAACAGGATTCCTACCCTGCATGGTCACTGACCCTGGCATAGCAGGAGTTACCTGGGACTAGAAAGACAAAACTTAGAAGACTCATCTTCTCAGCTGCTCTATTTCCCACCAAAGGAGGGAAGGCCTGGGAGATGGAAGCTAAACAAAGTTTTTAAAGAATTTTACTCAGCCCTTCTTTTTTTTTTACCATGTTTAGCATAATTTAGCAAATAGTTTTAAAATATTAAGTTTTCGGGAATAACGGAAGAGCAAGAATTATCAGAGAAGGGGGAAAGGACTCATAGAAAGAAAAGAGGGGAAAAAGACATGCCAAATATCACCCAGACTTGATCACAAAGAGCAAAAAGGAAACATACCATTATTGACTGTCATGGGCTTCCATGCCAAGTCCACATAACCTTCCTCCCTACCCTGGGGAAACTAAAGTTCAGTTTCATCTATGGTGATGAATGATGGGGACAGCAGGGAAGCTGTAATATATGACTTGCTCTAAAATTACACAGTTCCAAAGCAGCAGAACCAGGACTTAGGTCAGTATTCATCCCACAAAGAAAAGAAGCTCTGGCAGGTTGCACATTAGGCTGGGCAGCAGCCCGGGGAACTGGGACTGATAGCCCAGGCTCTGTGGATATTGTGGGTCATGCCTGAATTTACAGCGCCATTACCCAGCTGCTGGGGGAACTCGGACTGGTGCCCCGCACCTCACAGACATTGTGGATCACATCTGAAGCACCAGAAGCCCAGGGAGCCCTTTGTCATCTACCCGGGTAACTCAGACAGATGTTCCAAGTCCCGCTGACATTGTAGGTTGTTCCTGAGGCCCTGAAGAGACAGGTACATCCCATCAGCAGCCTGAGGACCCCAACCTGGCATTGTACGTTCTGCTGACATTGTGGGTCAGCCTGAGGCCCAGGTGTCCTCAGTCAACTGCCTGGGGACCGTGGTTCCAAAGGCCAGTACTCTGTTGCCATAGGAGCACTCATCTGAGCTGTGCATTCCATAAAGAGCCTTGGGATCTTGGACCCACTGGAACACCTTCTGCTGCCATCGTGGGGCAAGTCTGACAACCAGGAAATCTAGGAGATCTAGAGAATTTCTGGTGAGCTTCCTGGAGAGGGTGAGGCCCAACACATCACCTCCAACATCCACAATGTCAAGATGAAGGACCAAAATGCAATCTCAGAACTCCACTGCAACCAGAACAAGTCCAGGAGACATCAACATAAGAGAACTCGGAAGTCACACACCTGTAATCTCTGAAATGATCACAACTGAAGTGAAGAAACAACTCCATAAGGTCATACAAGAAATCAGATCAGGGATAATCTTACAGGCAAAAAATGAAATGACAACAATAATGAAAGAATTGCTCAGCACATCTAAAGAGGACATATACAAAAAATAGATGAGCATAGAAAAAATAATGGAAATATTAAATGAATAATATAGGAAAGAACTAAGATGCTCGAAACAGATTCATACAAATATCCAGGAAATCAAAACCTCCATCAAAAGCTGGCAAAATCGTTTGAATGAAGCCAAAGATAGACTTTCAGATCTTGAAGCCAGCATTCCAGCTAACAACTGTGAAAGGAAAGATCTCTTAAATATTATAAGGACCCAGGAAATAACAATTCAACAGCTGCAAGATGATGCAAAGAGAAACAATGTAAGACTGATAGGCATCAACAAAACAGCAAGAATCAACACAAATGACATAAGAAGGCTATTTGCAGAAGTAATAGCAGATAAGTTCCCAAGTATGGAAAAAGAATCTGCCATACAGGCAAATGAGGCATATGAAACTCTAACAAACCATAGCCAAAATAAAACTACACCCAGCCAAACAATAATCAAGATCCCAGAAATCCAGCAAAAGGGTAGAATATTAAAAGCTGTTAAGAAAAGAAACAGATCACCTATAAAGGAAAGCCCATCAGAATCACAGCAGATTTCTCAACACAAACCATCAAATAAAGAAGAGCTTGGGGTGATGTATTCCAGGTCCTAAAACAAAACAACTTCCAACCCAGACTCTTGTATCCTGCAAAATTCTTCTATGAATAACTGAAGAACTTCATGAGCACCAAACCAACCTTACAAAGAGTACTAAAAGACATTCTTGAAAGAGATAAAAATGACCACAATTTCAACAAAAACAATAGAAAGGAACCACTTAGCAGAGAAAGCAAATAAACAGAGAGAAAAAGTAGGAAACCAATATCAAGTAAATAACATGAGAAAGATAAGCCAACACATAACACTTATAACCATTAATGTAAACGGCCTCAGTTCACCAATCAAAAGAAACAAACTGACAGAATGGATCAAGAAAGAAAATCCAACAATATACTGTATACAGGGAACACATTCAAGTCAAAGGTTGGAGAACAATTCTCCATGAGAAAAGCAGGGCTAGCTATTCAGATTGTAGACCATGTGAACTTCATACCAAGAATGAAATAAAGAAAGTCACTACATATTTGTTAGGGGAAAACATCAAAACAAAGAGATAACAATTACAAATATATATGCACCCAATATGGGGGCACCCAAATATATAAGACAAACCTTAATAAACATGAAAAACCAGATAACTAATGACACTCTTATAATGGGAGACCTTAACACCCCATTGATACAAAGAGATATAGCAACTGGACAAAAAAATCAGCAAAAAAATAACAGAATTGAACAAAACTTGTGAACAAATGGACCTAGTAGACATTCATAGAGTTTTCCAACCCACAACATCAGAATACACATTCTTCTCAGCTGCACATGGGACGGTCTCTAAAATAGAGCACATACTAGCCCACAGAACGTGCTTAACTAAATGTAAAAGAATTGAAATTATCCCAGGCATACTATCTAACCATAGCACAATAAAATTGGAAATTAATGACAAAAGGAACCACAAAAACTCCATAAACACATGGATATTACATAACAGCCTCCTGAATATCCAATGGGTCATAGATCAAATTAAAGAAGAAATTAAACAATATCCACAAATAGATGAAAAGGTAAATTCAACTTACCAGAATCTGGAATGCACTGAAAGCAGTCCTCAAAGGGAAGTTTATAGCGGTAACTCACACATGAGGAAAATAGAACAAAAACAAATAAATAGCCTAATGTTGCAGCTCAAACTTTTAGAAAAAGAAAACCAAGTCAAGCCCAGAGTCCAAAGAAAGGAGGAAATTATAAAGATCAGGGCAGAAACTAATGCAATTGAGACAAAGAAAACACTACAAAGAATTAATGAATCAAAGAGTTGGTTCTTTGAAAGAATAAATAAAATTGTTAAACCCCTAGCCAACCTTATCAAAAAAGGAAAGAAAAATTCAAATTCATGCAATAAGGAATGAAAAGATCCTATATAAATTCAGAAGATCATCAATATCTACTTTGAAAATCTTTACTCCCATAGGATGGAAAATACAGAAGAAATGGACAGATTCCTAGATAAGTATGAATTACCAAAGTTGAATCCAGAAGAAACAAAAATCTTGAGTAAACCAATATCAATTACTGAAATTGAAAATGTGATTAAAAGCCTCCCAACAAAGGAAAGCCCAGGTGCTGATGGATTCACAGATGACTTCTACAAGAAATTCAGGGACTATTTAATGACAACTCTTCTCAAATTCTTCAATGAAATTGAAAAGGAAGAAATTCTCCCCAACTCATTTTGGGAAGTAAGTATTATACTGATACCAAAACCCAACCAAGAAAGAGAACTACAGGCCAATCTCCCTCATGAACATAGATCCAAAGATACTCAATAAAATAATAGCAAACAAAATTCACCAAATCATCAAGAAGATTATACACCATGATTAAGTGGGATTTATCCCAGGAATACAGGGATGGTTCAACATACGCAAATCAACTAGTGCAATACACCATATCAACAGAGCCAAAAACAACAACTACATGATCATCTCAATAGACGAAGAAAAAGCTTTTGACAATTCTAGCACTCATTCATGATAAAAAGAAAGCTTCAGAAAATAGGTATAGATGCTCTTTATCTCAATCTGATCAAAGTCATCTGTAGATAATGCTCCCACAAATTAGGAGAAAAATTTAGTTGACTGTCCCTCAGACAAAGGACTTCTATCTAGAACATATAAAGAGGGGCTGGGGATATAGCTCAGTGGAGTAACAGCCAACATCATACTAAATGGACAAAAACTGAAAGGTTCACTTTAAAATCAGGAACAAAACAAGGACGCCCACTGTCACCACTCCTATTCAACATATTTCTGGAAACATTAGCCAGAGCAATTAGACAAGAGAGAGATATAAATGGAATAAGGATAGGAAAGGAAGAAGTGAAATTATCATTATTCATGGATAACATGATACTCTACATGGAAGACCTAAAAACTCCACCAAAAGACACCTAGAAATAATCAACAAATTCAGTAGAATAGCTAGATACAAAGTTAATACTCAAAAATCAGTAACATTCCTAAACACAAACAACGAACACACTGAGAGAGAAATTAAGGAAACCATACCTTTCACAATAGCTTTCAAAAATTGAATTACTTAGGAATCAATCTAACAAAAGAAGTCAAAGATCTTTACAGTGAAAACTACAGTACTCTGAAAAAGGAGATTGAAGAAGATTTCAGAAAATGGAAAGATATTCCTCGCTCATGGACAGAAAGATCCAACATTGTGAAAATGGCCATACTCCCAAAATTGTTGTACAGATTCACTGCAATCCCAATCAAAATAGCATTAGTATACCTCACAGATCTACAGAAAACATTCCTGAAATTCATCTGAAACCAGAAGAGACCCACAATAGCAAAAGCAATCCTGGGCAACAAAGACAAGTCAGGTGGCATCACAATCCCTGACTTGAAATTATACTACAAGGCCACTGTGATAAAATCAGCTTGGTATTGGCAAAAAAAACCAGGCCAGAGGATCAATGGAACAGACTGGAAGATGGAGCCACAATCACAAACACACTCGGCCACCTTATCTTTGACAAAGGGGCCAAACATGTTAATTGGAAGAAAGATAGCCTCTTTAATAAATGGTGCTGGAAAAACTGGCTCACCACATGCTGAAGACTGAAAATAGATCATGTCTATCACCATGCACAAAATTAAAGTCAAACTAGATTAAAGATCTAAATTTTAAAACAGAAACGCTAAATCTACTGGAAGAAAAAGTAGGTAGAAATCTTAAAGACATAGAGGTAGGCAGAGAGTTCGTGAACAAAAACTGCACGGGAAATACTTGAAAGAATAAACAACTAGGATCTCATCTTATTGAAAAGTTTTTGCACATCAAAAGAATTAAGCAATAAAGTAAAAGGAAAACCCACAAACTGGGAGAAAATTTTAGTTGACTGTCCCTCAGACAAAGGACTTCTATCTAAACCATATAAAGAGGGGTTGGGGATATAGTTCAGTGGAATAAGTGCTTGTCTGGCAAGCACAAAGTCCTGAGTTCAATCCCCGGTACTGCAAAACAAACAAACAAACAAAAAGAACATATAAAGAAATTAAAAAATCAGCACCCCCCAAATTTAAAGACCCAATCCAAAATTGGGTATCTGAGATGAATACACACTTCTCACATGAAGAAATACAAATGAAAAAAGGTTCAACATCATTAGTCATTCAAGAAATGCAAATTAAAACAGCACTGAGATTCCATCTCACCCCAGAGAGAATGGTTATTATAAAGAAATCAACCAATAACAAATGCTGGCAAGGCAGTGGAGAAAAGGAACCCTTCTCCACTGTTGGTGGGAGTGTAGACTGGTGTAATGCCTATGGAAATCAGTCTGGAGATTCCTCAGTAAACTAGGATTGCGGTGCCATTCAACCCAGCTATTTCCCTTTTTGGTATTCTTCCAGAAGAACTACGGACATCATATCACTGCGATATATATGCACCCATGTTTATAGCTACTGAATTTGTAGTAGCTAAATCATGGAAGCAACGCAAATGCTCAGCAACTGAGGAATGGATAAAAAAGATGTGGTATTTTTACATAATGGAATATTACTCAGCTATAAAGAAAGATAAACTCTAGGCTTTCATAGGTAAATGGATGCAACTAGAGTCCATACTCATACGTGAAATAAATCAGACCCACATGTGTAAACACCATATTGCCTCACTAGTGTAGGAACCTGAAAGAGTAAATAAAATCTGAAAGATGTAATAGATATTGTCAAAGGGAAATAAACTGCTCAAAGGGAGGAAATAATTTGGATGAGGGCAAAGAGACAAAGAAAGAAGGGAAAGTATATATATACACACACACACAGAGGATAGCTGAGAGAGTCGTACTACTGACCTCTATTGCTTTATTGAAAGGAACAGTTAATGTTTAATTGTTTGATCAATCTTACATGTCTATATTTGTCTGAGTAACCAATTTGAAGATAACAACATGTAATACAACAACCATTGTTAATGTCTATCACCTTGTCTGAAATTGTGTTTTGCTTCTATTATTTAGGTGTTGTTTTGTTTATGTCTGTTTGTTTGTTAATGTGTATTCAGTCTTTATCTTTAAAAATTAAAAAGAAAAAAGAAAAGCTTTGATGTGGATAATTACACTGGATATTTGGGGGATTTTACTATGTGCCACACACTATTCTAAGTGCTTTACATGACTAACTAATTTGATACTCCAAACAGCCAGACATGATTATTGTAATCATCTCCAATTTACAAATGATGAAACAGAGGTATAGGCAGCTAAAGCAATTTGCCGGAGATTACTTAGCTAGTAAGCAAGGAAGTAAGTGTATGAGCCCAGGTAGTTTGGCTCCAGATCCTAACCCTTCTCACAGCTGCATTATACTGCCCACCAAAACAGTACCAGACAGGAATCCCACTAATGATACTGCCTTTCTGAGGACCCCCAAGTGGCCTAAGCATGGGCCCATCCTACCAGGACAAGCCTTGAATGGGGATGGACCAAAATGTAAAGATCTATTGTAACAAAAAATGCCCCCCACCCAGCCAGTATACTTTAGTTTCTTAGTTGCCCAGGTAATAGTTCCTCTTCCAGCACTGATTGCTTCTTTCTCTTAAAAACAGCTGATCACTGTGATGCATAGCTGGTCACTGTAATATGCATTGTATAAACCAACCCCCAATTAGCAAGCCATTCTGCCTCTGTACTTCCTGCTTGCTTATCCCCATATAAGCCCTAGACCACCAGAGATTAGGGCCTGAGATTTTGAGAAACAATTGATTCCTAGTCAGTGCCTGTCCAACATTGAATAAATCTGCCTCCATATCCTGGGTGTCATTTCAGTATTTCTGCTTGCCATTACACTAGAAGAGCAGGAAATTCCACAAGGAAATCTAGTGGAGTCTCCTGGAGTTTAGGCAAAAGTAGTAAAGTCTAGTGACAAGGCTTGACCGCCTTTTCCCCTTTCCAGAGCCAAGTACATTGAACTTCACAGGAAAGAACATGCATGGCTTCTGTTTTCACTGGCTGAACCTTTGGAGCCTGGAAGAGACTGCCAAGAGCTAGCTAAGGGAAAAGAAACAAGGAGCTCTATGGGGCAAATGAGGGCTTAGAAACAAGGCTGACTAGACAAATGGAGATGAGCCATAAAGGAAGAGGCACTCCCCTGGGGTCACGGGGTTGTATTACTGACTACATAGCTGGTAAATTAATTCTAAGTCCACTGGGAGCCACAAGTGTATTATACATGAATTTGGAATGTGATTGTCATTGTTTAGACCTTAGGTAAGCCCAAAGAGAAAAAGTGAAAGATTTTATAGTCGATTCAGAAATCTGTTCAGTTTTGAAGTTCCTCTGAAAGAAAATCACCTTCGCCTCCAGTTTCCACCAGCCTTCCTCTTTTCTGATTTCACTTTCCAGTCACTAACATTTAAGGGACTGCAAGGCAAGAGACATCACCAATAAGTATAGCATGAGGATTTATTAAAATCAAGAGGAAAGAAGAAAGCAAAGGAAAAGCTTTGATGTTGATGGCAATGCCCATTTTTGTGATATGAATCTAGTTGGAATAAGAAGACTATGGCTTTGGCAATCTGGGAAGATGTGGGGGGGGGAAATCTCTGGAACTCACTCCTTCAGAGAATTTCAGCATCAAATCATCTGTGCCCATTCCACATATAAGAAGAAAAGGGATGTGAAGTCCTTGATTTCACTTCTCTATGGTTTGAAGAGTTTCTTGGGAGTGTTAGCACTCTCAAGAACCCAAAGGTGTATATCTAAATTGCTGCAATGGAAGTTAAAGGTAAGGAAAAAAAAAAAGGTTTCCAAAGGGAGAATTCCAGAAGAAGTAACCATGGAAACTGATCCAAGGTCTTCCAAGTAGTATCACATAAAGCCGAGAGACAGCAAGCTCCTTTAGTGGGAAATGAAGCCCTAAAGCAGAGAAGCTGAGCAAAGGAGGCAAATGAATTGAAAATTGATGAAACAAAGTTTAATAGCCAAGTGTACAAGACTCAGAAAGTGTTGAAAGTCAAGGCAGCAAAACCCATCTGCTTCTGGAAATAAAAGATGCAACATAGGTATGCGTTCAGTAGCCCTTCTTCCTGCAAACTGTATTCCAGTCACATGCATAACCCTGATCTCTTCAAACATACCTGCACCAGATTTCAAGACTTAATCCATTCCCAGACATTTATTTATCAGTTTACTTTTTAATTCAACAGTTGTTATAAGGTTTTGGAAGCCATATTCATTCTTTAATTCATTCTATATTTATTGAGTACTACCATGTGCCAGATACTCTCCTAGGTACTAAAGGTATTGCAGTAAGAATGACAGATACTATTACCCACCTTTACACAGCTGCACTCAGCAAATATGGAGAATTCTGAGAACCACATCAACTGCATTTCCACAGCTTCCACAGAAGCACGAAATAGAGGAATAGTAAGAATTACACATGTATACAAGAGCTTCATCAGAATTCTAGGCAAGGATATGAGCAGTGTTCAAGGCAGTGAATTTCCATGGTCCCACCTTATCCCTGTTCAAGTTCATTTCCAACCTTGACTCTCGCTCTTTAATCCATTGTGAGGTTCCTTTGTGAGGGCAATCTTTCATGAGGTGAATATCTTGAAATAAATCTACCCACTCCCTATCTATATTTCACTCATGCCCTAACCTGTATCTCTAAGGACATAGTTAGTTTTAGGTACATTTCAAAACCCATTCAATGAGGTAGTGGAGTGAGAAAAAAACATATTTTCAAGTCTAGTTATTTACAGGGTGCCATAAATGGTAGCCCACTCTAAAACACATCCCTGAACCAGTGCTCAGCCTCTACATTCTACCATAGGTTCTCTCACCCTTGCTTTGGAGTTGAGCCAATATTATACAATCTTGAAGAATTCAGGATAAAGCCTTAAGTTCCTGTCTTCTGTAAGAACAAGAAAAGCTGTGTTTACAGAAGAGGGAAAAAAAAGGAAATGTGAGTACCAACCTTGACCATAGATCTCACACTGATGACCATGTGAAAATGGGACAGCTTTTGCCTAAACTCCATAAAATGGGACCACTTATTGCTTCCTCCCACACCCCAGTGGGAGGAAGCTATGCCCCTTCGTTTCCACCTGGCACCTGGCATGGGCCTTTCCTTTTCTGAATAGCACAAGATGACTAGCTCCTCCCATGGAAGACTGCTGTGTTCACTCCAAGAAAGTGACCATTAGGTTACAAAAGTGAGATTTTTTTTTTTTAGTCTTCAGCTATATAGTTCTCAAGGTGTGCTGGTGGAAAAGCTATGTGATGGGGAGGGAAGGATTATTTGGGGAGAGGGAAATACTATTTCCATGGAGTATGTTTCTTTTCTATTTTGTCTCCATCTTACTATCAGCAGAGAAACACAAGTTAGAGAACAAAATAAAACTTGCATGATCCTGAACTATCGTGCACCCCGTGACAACTAAACTTGAAGAAAGTAGGGTGGGGACAAACTCCAGGAGTTCACGGCAAGGTCGGTGGATGAACTATTCTCAAGTAAAACTGTGGCAGTCTTGATGAAGACAAAATGCAGGCTCTGGTTCATGTCGGTCTTCTTAAATTTCTCAGTGAATCCAAATCATTTTCACCTCACTGAGTTTTAATGGTAATTGGATGATGAGGCACTCATTTGTCAAAATGTTTAATTAGTGAGGAAGGAAAAGGAGTCTTCAACATTCCTTCCTTGCCTCCTTTGCTCTAAGGCAGAGGTCATTATTGTCATTGCCTACTTTCACTATAGTTTTCTATATTTGTTTCTCATTTTACATGATAAGGGGAAGGCAGAGAATGAAGCCCCATTTCTGGCCCAGGCTCACAACTTTATAGGTGGCCTAATTCTTACCACTCCGCAACTTAGTAACTTAAACAGCCATTTATTGGCTCATGATTCTGTGAGTTATCAATTTGGTCTGGAATCTACTGGATGGCTTTTCTAGGGGTCTTACCTGGAATTACACGTACAGCCAAGGAAGATAGAAGAGTCTATTTGATCTAGGGTGGTCTCATTCATGTATTTTGGGGTTGGTGCTGTCTAGTGCTTGGGACAATGTGTGTAATCAGGCCACACATCTTAGGCAGACTCAAATTTATTAATACAAAAGGATTCTCAGGCTTATCAAAGACACCAAGAGAGGATAAACCCGGTGTAGAAAGTCTTTTCAAGAAATAGATAGATGATAGATAGATAGATAGATAGATAGATGTTATATATACGCACATACATGCTATGTTCCTTTGATAAGTGTTCATGTTAGTACAGGATCTGGACACATTTTTTCCAAAACAATGTTGGCTATGTGTAGTCAAATAAATAACAGTCCTAATCTTGACTCACTCATTTGATAGGAAGTTTTCATACCATTTTATAAAACAAATTCATTCACTCCTCTATAATACACACATTCATTATATTTTCAAGGTAAACAAGTATTTAGAAGTGATAAGATTTTCTTTTTACCCACTTACTTTGTTATCAATTGGTCTACTCCTATAGATCTTTCTGTGTAACATGCATACACTGGAACTCACAAGAACAATGATGATGTTTCTAAGAAGGATTGTGTAATTGTTCTAGGTAGAAATGCTGTAGATAATACACTTTTAAAATACATTTAACTTGGACCTGATAGTTGAACATATATTTGTCTAATCTATTTTATAATGGAAAGCAAAGTGATTCAGGTAATCAAAAAACACTCTGGTATTTTAAGAAGAAAATATTTTAATGCAGAAAATTAACTACTTACAAAACCTTTGGAAAGACTTAGGAAGTGAAAGTCAGGAAAAGCTTTTCTTAGCTTTTAAGGAATTAAGAAGTTGCAAGAATTGTATAAAGTTTCCATTAGTGGTCTTAGGTGTCTGCAGTAGTGTTAAACCTATAAATTAATAATTTTATAGGTTTAATAATTTAACATATTTTTCATTTAGTATACTTAAGCAACCTTGAGTTCTTATGCATGTGGATTTCTAATATTTTTCCTCTGCTATAAAAAAATGGTTCTTTTATACAAATAACCACTTTTTCCTTTTAAAATTAATTTCTTAAGTATTATTTCTCAAATAAATTAATAGGTCAAAACACATTATCAGTTCCTTAAAAGTTATTGTCTTGTTAAAGATATTGTAGAATAATAAATTGTACTAATAAACATTATGCAGTGTAATCTTACACCATATGGCATTAATCAATGTGTTACTAGCTTTTGTTTTCCTCCGGGTACATAAGGGATTAAAAAAGCTTCACACTAAGACATCTGGCTTCAAAACAATTTAAGACACAAAGCAACATATATTTTTTGTTTTCTCACTCTTCTTTCTTAAATCTCACAATCCCACTCAGAATTTTTGGCTAATCCCCCCCCCAAAGTCCATCTGTGTAACTTTTGATTACTCCTACCCTTCTATAATTTATCCAGTGTAACCCCATGTTGAACTCCTTATTGCAGAATGGGATGGGTCCCTGGACAGCACAGGCCACATCTCAGGAGTCTGAAGAGGCCCTGGGATTTGGCCAACACTTCAAAACTGCTGCTTGCATGAAAGGGGCCAGTCCTTACTGTACTAAGACTTCCGGGAAGAGTGGTTGAGGTCACTGCCACCTCTCAACTTCTACATGGAGCTCCCTCCTTCAACTCTTGACATCTACACACACACACACACACACACACACACACACACACACACCCCATACACCAAACACCACATACCACACACCATTGCCAGCTGTCAATCTCTTCTGGAGGTGAAGACTTTGGCCATGATTTGAAGCTATGCCTGAAAGCCACCTCATCTAAGAGGCTT
>PVLD010031568.1:0-15586 GCA_004027595.1 Dinomys branickii | reverse complement strand
GAGTCATGAAGGAAATCTGTTCAAAAACAAAGAACAGATGGGACGAAGGAAAGGAGAAAAGAAAAAGACAAAAATGTATGTATGTATATATGAATATATATGAATATACATATATGCAGGAGGGCTAACATGGTTCTACTATTGTATTATATCACTTAATGCTAAGCAATAATCGATGACAGGATATTAGATTAATCTTATATGTTTGTATGTGTTATCCTGAACACACACTTCGAAGATATCAATATGTAAAGCAGCAACAAGTGGTGTTTTTTTTTGTTGTTGATGTTGTTGCTGTTGTTGTTGTATGCCTGTTTTGTTTCTTGTCTTTGGATTTTTGGTTTTTGTGTTTTTTCTGTTGTTGAGAGGATTAACTGTCTGACTAAATTTGCATGTTTGTATATGGGTTCATACATTTACAATTTGAAGATATCAATGGATAAAGCAATAACCACTGTTGAGACCATATCACCTTGTCTATACATTAGTTGTGATTGTACTATTTTCTATGATAATTGGTGTCTGTTTGTCAATATGTTTTTGTACTTTTATGTTTTTAAAAAAAAAAAAACAACACTGAGATTCCATCTCATCCAAAAAAGATGGCTATTGTCAAGAAATCAACCAATAACAAATTATGGAGGGGCTGTGGGGAAAAAGGAACCCTTCTCTGTTGTTGGTGGGAATGAAAACTGGTGCAACCATTGTGGAAAAAAAATTATGGAGATTCCTCAGAAACCTAGGATTAGAGGTCCCATTCGATTCAGCAATTTCCCTTCTGGGTATCTTCCCAGATGTTTTAATTCTTATTAAAAACATCATAGCACAGTGATATATGCACACCCATATTTATAGCAGCACAATTTGTAATAGCTAAGTCTTGGAAACAACCCAAATTCCCATCAATTGAGGAATGGATAAACAGCCACAGAGAAGGATAAATTTGAGACCTCTTATAGGTAAATGGATGAAATCAAGACCATACTCATAAGTGAAATAAATCAAACCCACATGTGTAAACATCATATGTCTCACTAGTGTGTGCAGTTGAACAAGTAAATAAGGTCCAAAATGTACAATAGATATTGTAAATTGGGAAGAAACTGTTCAAAAGAAAAGAGAAACTGGGATAGGGTAAAAGTGAAAGGAAGGAAGGGAAAAGAAAAAAATATATATATACACACAAGATAGTTAAGATAGTTATACAGCTTATATAGTTTTCCTTAGTTCATTGAAAAGAAAGTTTGTGCTTATACTGTTTGGATAATATTTGTTGCCTATCTCTTACACTCTGAATAACAGAGATTGGGGCGGAAGCCTTCCTTACCCTACAACCCTTTGATTCTGCATGCACCTAAAACCAGCACCACATTGATGATACCAAGGTCTGCTGCCAGCAGTAGCAGTAACCAGGCTTCCCTCTCTTTTGGGTGCATGGGTCAAGGGCCTGGATTGCTGAGCACTCTGAATCCAATTCCAAAGAACAAATTCTCTAGGCTGCTGCTATTCTGGAACATGGTGCTCTGTGGCTTTCTTCTCAAAGCAATATCATTCACTTTTGCAATTTTGAGGCTGCAGAGGGTGGATATCTGCTGCTTCTTGTGACGCTCTCAGGCCATTTTTCTATTCTCCTGTTCCTTCTCAGCAATATAGAGCTCCTCTGCTCTATCTTTGCAGTCCACAGTTTTCCTTGAGCTTTCTTTCTTGCCAAATTCACAATGTTTTAAATCATTCTTCTGGGATCTTTGCTCTTGATTCTTAACATAGATCTAGCTAAAAGCCCCCAATAGTAGTCATACCACTGCCTCAACATTCCACTGCCTTGAAAATTTTTTGCCAGATTAATTATTCTGCTGCCTTTAATCTCAGCTTCAGGTAAAGTCCCTGGATATGCGCAAAATGCAAACAAACTTTCTGCCAAGCCATAACACACATTATCTGGAGTCCAGCAGGCAGTGTATGGAGAAACCTGGTCAGCAGAAACCTCCTGAGTCTGGTCTTCACCAGCTTTCTAGTTTTCTGAGGTCTGGCCAGAATCTCCCATACAGAACAGTCTAAGGCATTCAAACTCTATTTTTTAGCTGGCATCTCTGAATCATTCCAAACTCTTCCCACAAGCCATTACCAAAGACTCCTGAACCACCTGTCAGGTATAGTTATAACACTTCTGGAGTTATAACAATCCTACTTCTGGTATCAAATTCTGTCTTAGTTATTTTTCTCATTGCTGAGACAAAATACTTAACACCCAATGTTAAAGGAGGGAAGGCTTATTTACCTAACGTTTTGTAGTGGTTTCAGTCCATAAGCATCTTGGTCCATGGCAGAGGGGTAACATTTCATGGCAGTGGAAGTCAGGAAAAGCAACCAGAGAGAGAAAAGCTTCTTTTTGTCCCTTATATTGAATACAGGCTCCCTACCCTGGGGCAGGTGTAGCACTCACACCTTTAATTTTATCATTAGACTATGATTCAATCACAAATTCTATATTTAGCCACCTCTGAAACGCCTGGACTGCATGAATCTTTGAGGTGGGGACCTCCAGACACAAACCATAACAGACAAGGCAAACAGTATTGTTAAACAATATGACTGTATTTCTGTAAGCATAGTTATGTTGAAATAGATATTCAAAAAGAAAAAATAAATGAAATCTTAATAGCCCATCGTCGCACAAACATATTTTGCATCCTACTGTCCATCATTGTAGGTCTCAGAGATCCAACTCTTGCAACACCACTACGGTTTCCTGTTTCTTTATGGCTCCTATCATCATTAATTTCTGCTTCATTGAAAG
This sequence comes from Dinomys branickii, assembly GCA_004027595.1. Taxonomy (NCBI): domain Eukaryota; kingdom Metazoa; phylum Chordata; class Mammalia; order Rodentia; family Dinomyidae; genus Dinomys; species Dinomys branickii. The sequence continues at coordinate 12,789 of PVLD010031568.1, read as the reverse complement.
ATCACATATACCATCGCAGTGTTTACTTGTGAGGAACTTCTGTCATCCTTATATGTTGCCTGCATCCCTGTCTCAATATATATTTTCCTCTTGCTTATTAACTATCCCATTGCCTCAACAAGTGCCTAGTACATGATAATGTAATGTACTAAAGAAATATCTACTGAATAAATGATGGAACACAGTAGTGCTCTTCTTGACAGACGTTCTAGAAAACATGTGCTCCTTTCTTTCATGGCCTTCATTGTATCTTAGAGCCTAGTAATGTTTGAGCAATGCCTATAAGTGGCAGTTTGGAAAACTGCCTGCTGGGGTCATGCCTGACTCTCATTATGCTCACCATGGTTTGTGCCTAGGACTAGAAGAAGCGAAAATCACACAAAATGGGGTGGGGGGGGGGTAAGGTAGCCAGAGCTTGCCAACTAGTTTCAGCTGAATTGGGGCATTCCACTACCGATAATCAGCAAAGACAGAAAACAATGTAAGCTGCCACTGCTCCTCTGTACAAGCAGCCACACTTCCTTTTGGCCAAGCAAGAGAAAGGCTGCCTGTCTCTGTAGAGACGTGGGAGAGAAGGGAACATGGCAGTTCTAGGTGTTTCCCTCTGATAAGCAAAACTCTGGGGCCTGACTCTGCTTTAATTCATTGCCGCTTTAGATCATTGCCAAGGGTGGAGCAGGGTTAGGTGGTAGCTAAAATTGGATAAAAATAAACCCTGAAACAGACATTGTTTGTCAGGAACAGGTGCTTTAGAGAAATAGAACTTGAATTATGAAAAATGAAGTGTACCACATAGGACCTTTGCAAAGTGAGACTGGGCCCCTCGGTGGCAGCCATAAAAGTTGTCTTCTTATCCCAGGTCCCCAGAAAGAAGGCTATCCAAACCTTTCATCCTATCCCCTAACAATACTGTATAATGCAGCCCCACCATGTCTTTACTGGCTTGCTTGACCACTTCCTGCCCAATATAGATTCACAAAGCCACCACCTTCTGACTTAAGGATTACAGAGTTTCTCAAAATAAATTGCACTGAACAACTGCTACACCCAGAAACAGACTGAGTTGAAATTCCAAGACCCTGGGATGAAGTTCCTATTCCTTCATGCTTAAGCCCCTGTTTCTATGCCCCTGTAGGCACCTGACTAGGAAGTAAATAGAAAGAAGAAATCTTTCTAAGTCTGTTCTCCATTTTTGTATCAAAAATAAGTTGGTCTCTGTCAGTGCATTCAAAGATTTTTTGTAGCAGTGAAACACTTCAAATATAATCTCTTATAAGCACATATATAGCAATGGCCAAACTGAGCTGGCAGCCCTGCCTTAATTGTAAAGCAGGAAGAGGTATGTGACTGAACCTCACCCATTTTGTTCTATCTTGACCTCCCTCCTTTGAGCCTGAGTGAGCCATAAGAATCTCTTCTACCACAGCTCAGGGCAGAGCAGTGTGAGGACCAGAGGGCCCTAGCAGGATGGACACACTAAATAGAATGAGGATTTGGGACTAAGTTATACATGGGGTTTGTCTCCCTATCTTATATCACTTTTAAACCGAGGGGACAGAGCCAAAGTGAGCATTCAAGTCCCAGTCTCTTCTCTGTCTCTCTCTCTGCCTGTCTCTGTCTTTCCTTCTCTTTAGGGAGAGAGCATGTCACGTTGTCTCAGCTGAGAGGGAAGAGGCATTCAGAGCCAGGAATCCAGATAAGACCAGAAACGAACAGTTTGGCTTGGTCAAAACAGAACTAAATGTTCACTGCCAGCATTTGTAGATGGTAATGAAGAAGAAGCCATGCAGCAGCCCTTAAGGGATTCTTGAAAGTCAATATGGAAAGATTAGACTTGATACAATAGACAAGAAGGAACAATTACAGCTTTCTGAGCAGGGTAATACCTTCTTGAAAGAGCACCCTAAAGAATAATAATGTCTGTGCTCACAAAACCCAACTTACAAAGGCACATATCTGGACTATAAAGACCTTTAACAGGAGCTTCATCCTTTTCTTCTGTCATCACTGCCCTTGTCTGTGTGTAAATGCCTGAACCTTCTGCCTAGGCCTTTACCCAGCCTTGCTTCTGGCTCTTCCTTTCCTATCTCTCAACAGTAGTCCATCTCCACCCAGAGGCCTTCCTGAACACACACTTGGTATATCAGAGCACTTCCTCCTTCAGCTCCTTCAGTGGATCCTTTCTGGAATAAAGTCCAAGCTCCTCAACCTGCCTTTCCAAATCTTCCACAATTATGCTTCAGGATCTGTCCCGGTGCTGCCCTTCACTATACCTTTGTTTCTACAGACTCAACCCACTCCCCATCCCTCGCTGACCCATAGTGCATCCACACCTCTCCTTCCCCTCTTTAGCCTCCTTTACCCTCTCAGAGCCTTCTCTGAAAGCTCTCTTATTTTTTAAGGCCATGCTCTAATCTCATTCCCTTTGAAAAAGCTCTGAAGATCTCCTAGTTTGAAAGTCTCTCAAGGCATCGTATTTGGGTATGGTATATCTGCTCTGGCACTTATCTTTCTGCCTAGTGTCAGAGTTATTTATAAATGTCTGTCTCTGCTGCTGTATTTGGTGCTCTCAGAAAGCAAAAACAAAATTAACAAAACAAATACTTGATGAATTTCTCATATTTCCTGGTAGAGTTTATGAAATTGTTCTTGGAATAGTTCTTTTTTTATTTTAAAGATAAAAGAATGAAAACATCTTAACAAACACACATACACTTAGAAAACAACACAAAAATAGTACAAGCAATACAGAATCTCAGGCAAGGTGATAAGAAATTAACAATGGTTGTTGTATTACATATTGATATCCTCAATTTGGATACTCAGATAAACAGATATAGTCATGTAAGATTGATCATACACTTAAACATTAACTGTTCATTTCAGTAGAAATCAAAGTCAGTAGTAAAACTATGTTAGCTATCCTGTGTATACATATATATATATATATTTTTTTTCCCCCTTCTTTCTTTTCCCTCATCCAAGTTCTTTCCTTTTGAGCAGTTTCCTTCCCTTTCACAACGTCTATTGTACCTCCTAGATTTTAGTCACTCTTTCAGGTTCTCACACTAGTGAGATAATACGGTGTTTACACATGCAGATCTGATTTATTTCACTAATGAATATGGTCTCTAGTTGTGTTCATTTTCCTATAAAAGCCTGGAGATTATCTTTCTTTATAGCTGAGTAATATTCCATTATGTAAAAATACCACAACTTTTTTATCCAGTCCTCAGTGGATGGACACTTGGGTTGCTTCCATGATTTAGCTATTACAAATTGTGCTGCTATAAACATGGGTGTACACATATTGCTATGATACGATGTTTACAGTTCTTCTGGGAAAATACACAGAAGGGGAATAGCTGTATTGAATGGGACCTCTAGTCCTAGTTTACTGAGGAATCTCCAAACTGATTCCACAGTTGTTTCACCAGTCTACACTCCCATCAGCAGTGGAGAAGGGTTCCTTTTTCCCCACAGCTTCACCAGCATTTGTTATTGGCTAATTTCTTAATGCTAGCCATTCTTACTGGGATGAAATGGAATCTCAGTGTTGTTTTAATTTGCATTTCCTGAATGACTAATGATGTTGAACATTTTTTTATGTATTTATTTGCCATTTGTATTTCTATATCTGAGAAGTATGTGTTCATCTCAGTTGCCCATTTTTGTATTGGGTCTTTGAATTTTGAGGGGCTGATGTTTTTTAATTCTTTATGTGTTCTAGATAAGAGTCCTTTGTTTGAAGGACAGTCAGCTAGAATTTTTTTCCAATTTGTGGGTTTTCTTTTTACTCTGCTGGTGATTTCCTTAGATGTGTAAAACTTTTCAGTAATATGAGATTCCAGTTGTTGATTCTTTAAAGCGTTTCCCCTGCAGTTTGGCTTTTGTTCATGAATTCTGTGCCTACTCCTGTTTTCAAGATTTTTACCAGATTTCTCTTCCAGTAGATTTAGTGTTTCTGTTTTAATGCTTAGATCTGTGATCCATTTTGACTTGAGTTTTGTGCATGGTGATAGACATGGGTCTAATTTCAGTTTTCAGCATGTGATGAGCCAATTATTCCAGCACCATTTATTAAAGAGGCTATCTTTCTTCCAGTGAACTTGTGCCCCTTTGTCAAAGATAAGGTGGCTGACTGTGTTTGTTGTTGCTGCTGCATCTTCCAGTGTGTTCCATTGATCCTCAAGTCTTTTTTTTTGTCAGTACCATATTGATTTTATCACAGTACCTTTGTAGTATAATTTCAAGTCAGGGATTGTGATGCCGCCTGCCTTGTCTTTGTTGCCCAGGATTGCTTTTCTATTCTGGGTCTCTTCTGGTTCCAGATGAATTTAAGGAATGTTTCCTCTAGATGAGTGAGGTATGCTAATGGTATTTTTATGAGAATTGTATTGCATCTGTACAACAATTTAGGAAGTATGGCATTTTCACAATGTTGGTTTTTCCTATCCATGAGCAAGGAATATCTTTCCATTTCCTGAAATTCTCTTCAATCTTTTTTCAGAGTACTGTAGTTTTTGCTGTATAGCTCTTTTACTTCTTTTGCTAGATTGATTCCTAAGTTTTTTAATGTTTTGGATGCTATTGTAAAAGGTATGGTTTCCTTAGTTTCTCTCTAAGTATGTTTGTTTGTGTATAGGAATGCTATTGATTTTTGAGTGTTGACTTTGTATCCAGCTATGCTACTGAATGTGTTTATTAATTCTAGGAGTCTCCTGGTGGAGTTTTTGGGGTCTTCCATGTAGAGTATCATGTCATCTGCCAATAATGATAATTTCACTTTGTCCTTTGCTATTCTTATTCCTTTTATATCTCTCTCTTGTCTAACTGCTCTGGCTAATGTTCCCAGAACTATACTGAATAGGAGTGGTGTCAGTGGACATCTTTGTCTTGTTCTTGATTTTAAAGTGAAAGCTTTATTTTTTGTCCATTTAGTATGATGTTGGTTGTTGGTTGTCATAGATGGCTTTTGTCAGTTTGAGGTAAAGACCATTGATTTCTATTTTCTGTAGAGTTTTTATCTTAAATAAATGTTTGACTTTGTCAAAAGCTTTTTCTGCATCTATTGAGATGATTACATGATTTTTCTCTTTGGCTTTGTTGATATGGTATATTACATTGATTTGCATATATTAAATCATCCCTGCATCCCTGGGATTAATCCTACTTGGTCATGGTGTATTATCTTTTTCAGAATTTGCTGAATTCTGCTTGCTGGTATTTTATTGAGTATCTTTGCATCTATGTTCATTAGAGAAATTGGTCTGTAGTTCTAGTTCTCTGTTTTAGTTGGGTCTTTCTCTGGTTTTGGTATCAATATAATTTGCCTCCAGAAATGAGTTAAGGAGAATGGCTTCCTTTTCAATTGCATTAAAGAGTTTGAGGAATGTTGGCATTAAATCTTCTCTGAATTTCTTGTAGTATTCAGCTGTGAATCCATCAGGACCCGGGCTTTTCTTTGTCAGTAGGTTTTTAATCATGTTTTCAATTTCCAAAACGATATTGGGTTATTCTAAATTTTTCTGTCTTCTTGATTCAACTTGGTAGTTCATACCTGTCTAAGAATCTGTCCATTTCTTCTGTGTTTTACATCCTATGGGAGTAAAGATTTTCAAAGTAGGTATTGATTATCTTCTGAATTTCTATAGGATCTGTAATGATTTCACCTTTTTCATTCCTTATTGCATGAATTTTAGTCTTTTCTTTCCTTTTTTTTTATAAGGTTGGCTAGGGGTTTGTCAATTTTATTTATTCTTTCAAAGAACCAACTCTTTGATTCATTAATTCTTTGCAGTGTTTTCTTTGTCTCAATTGCATTTATTTCTGCCCTGACTTTATAATTTCCTCCCTTTATAATTCTTTATAAAGAATTCTTTATAATTCTTTATTTTTTATAATTTCTTTATAATTTCCTCCCTTCTTTGGCCTTGACTTGTTCTTCTTTTTCTAAAAATTTGAGGTGCAGTATTAATCTATTTATTTGTTCTCATTCTGTTTTCCTGATATGTGAGTTCACCACTATAAACTTTCCTCTGAGGACTGCTTTTAGTGCATCTCCTGGATTCTAGTAAGTTATGTTACCATTTTTGTTTGCTTGCAGGTATTGTTTAATTTCTTCTTTAATTTCGTCTGTGATCCATTGGTGTTCAGGAGGCTATTATTTAATTTCCATGTGTTTATGGAGTTCTTGTGGTACCTGCTGTTGTTGATTTCCAGTTTTATTGCACTATGGTCCGATAGTGTACATGAGATAATTTGAATTCCTTTGCATTTAGTTAACCTTGTTCTATGGGCTAGTATGTGGTGTTTTAGAGAAAGTCCCAGGTGCAGCTGAGAAGAACGTGCGTTCTGATGCTGTCTGGTGGAACACTCTGTAAAAGTCTACTAAGTCCATTTGTTCACAAGATTTGTTCAATTCTTCTATTTCTTTGCTGATTTTTTGTCCTGTTGATCTATTTCTTTGTGTCAATGGGGTGTTAAGGTTCCCCATTGCAATAGTGTTGTTAGTTGTTTGGTTTTTCATGTCTATTAAGATTGCATTTTGCCCTGACTTTATAATTTCCTCCCTTTATAATTCTTTATAAAGAATTCTTTATAATTCTTTATTTTTAATAATTTCTTTATAATTTTATAATATGGTGCATACATATTTATGATTGTTATCTTTTCCTCTTGAAGTTTTCCCCTGAAAAGTATGTAGTGACCTTCTTTATCTCTTTTGATCAGTTTTGGTTTGAAGTTTGCATTGTCTCTAAACAATAGCTACCCCTGCTTTTTTCTGGGTTCCTGTTGCATGGAGGATATTTTTTCCATCCTTTGACTTTCAGTCTATGAATTTCCTTTTGAGTTAAATGTGTTTCCTGTATACAGCATATTGTTGGATTTTGTTTCTTGATCCACTCTGCTAGTCTGCTTCTTTTGATTGGTAAATTGAGGCCATTTACATTAATGGTTATAACTGAAATGTGTTGGCTGATTTTTGTCATGTTATTTACCTGTTGTTGGTTTCCTAATTTTACTCTCTGTTTAATTGCTTGCTCTATGAGGTGGTTCCTTATTATTGCTGTTCTTGGAATTGTCATTTCTATCTCTTTCTAGAATATCCTTCAGTACTCTTTGTAGGATTGGTTTGGTGCTTGTGAAGTTCTTCAGTTGTTCTTTGTTATGGAAATGTATTATTTCTCCATTAAATTTGAAGGATAGTTTTGCAGGATACATTAATCTCTGTTGAAGATTATTTTATTCTAGGACCTGGAAAACTTCACTCTTCTTAACTTGATGGTTTGTGTTGAGAAATCTGCCATGATGCTGACGGGCTTTCCTTCATAGGTGGTCTCTTTGTTTTCTCTAATGGCTTTTAATATTCTGTTCTTTTGTTGTATATCTGGAATCTTGATTATTACATGTCTGCATGTTGTTTTATCTTGGTTTGGCTGGTTGGGCTTTGCCTCGCTTACCTGTATGTCAGATTCTTTTTCCATTCTTGGGAAATTTTCTCCTATTACTTCTGCAAATTTTTTTATGTCATTTGTATTGACTCCTGCTGTTTTGTTGATGCCTATTAATCTTACATTGCTTCTCTCTGCATCATCTTGCAGTTGTTGAATTGATATTTTGTGGTTCTTTGTTATTTTTAAGAAATCCTTTCTTTCATGATCATTGGCTGCAATGCTTTCCTCAAGACTGGAAAGTCTATCTTCAGCTTCATTCAAGTTTTGCCAGCTTTCAATGGAAGTTTTGATTACTGGGTATTTCTTTGAATCTGTTGCATGCATTCTAGTTCTGTGTTGTATTGTTCATTTAATGTTTCCATCGTTTTCCTATGTTCATCTAATATCTATCTATCTATGTATCTATCTATATCTTCTTTAGATGTGCTGAGCAGTTCCTTCATTATCGATGTCATTTCTTTTTCTAACCTGGGAGATTATTTCTGATCTGATTTCTTCTGTGGCCTGATGAAGTTGTTTCTTTACTTCAGTTGCAATCATTTCAGAGATTTCAGGTATGTGACTTCCAAGTTCTCCTATGTCAGTGTCCCCTGGACTTGTTCTGGGTGAAGTCGAGTTCTGAGATTGCATTTTGCTCCTATGTCTTGTCATTTTGAATGTCAGAAGAAAAGTGCTGAGCCACATGCTTCTCAGGCAGCTCACAGAAGGACTCTAGGGATCCTAGTTTACTTGGATGTCAGATTTATCCCAGGATGGTAGAGGGTGGTGGACTAGTGGGACCAGGATCCCCAGGCAGTTGGTGGGGTGCACAGCTCAGACCACAACTACAATGGTGGTAGAATGCTGGCCTTTGGTATCAGGGTCTCCAGGCCGTTGATGGAGAGTGTGTGGACCTCAGTGTGAACCCAATGGTGGCCAGACAGGGACTGCTGCTCTGGGGTCCTCAGGCAGCTGTCGAGGGAAGGCAGATCTTACTTCCTAACTGAGAGAACCACAGAGGCCAGGAACTGCTGCTGCACTGCTTCTCTGTCCACAAGGAGCTGTGGAATAGTTCTATAAATATTCAAAAAGTAAGCAAAGTCATCCTGAGCCCACAGCATGCTGATTTTTTCAAGACCCACACAATTTCTACTCCTTATTCTATGGTAGGTAAGGTCAGCATAGATAAGAAATGCCATCGTTAGTAGGACAAGAACTGCACATGGCACCCAGCCCAGTGTTGTGTCTACCAGTGGAGCCAGGCTGGTGATTTGGGGAAAGGCATGGCATCAATAACAAAACATCAGGACTTCCGGGATGATGGTGACCAGGTGAGCAGCAAACGAAGGATCCTCGCTGATAGAGTCCCCCAGCTCGTGACAGGCTTGGCGAGTGCGAATGCCGGGACCTCGGCTGGGAAGTTCAAACTGAACGTGTTTCTCCGCGCTGCCGGAGACGCGGTGAGTTGGACCAAATTGCTGTGGCGAAATGCGGGAAAGACCAGAGCGCTGGGAACCAGAGACGCTCCGCGCGGCGGAGGGGTGGTGGCTCGGCTGGGTCCAAGCGCCCTGGGGGCACAGGCAGTTCAGTCCCTCCCGCCTCCCAACCCTGTGCGGCTCACCGGCAATGACGGCCAAAAAATCGGCTTTTTAGCGACTGCAGGGCGGGGCGGTCTTGGAACCCATGCTCCTCAGGCAGGCTCCGCAAATCTGAGCAGCAAAACGGGATCCCGCTCCGGTCCTGGCCCCCGCCGCCAAAGCCCTCAGCGGCCTGCAGTCTGTGGCCCCGCGTGAGGAGCACAGAGGAGTGGAGCATCCCGCTCCCTCCCCCAGACCTGGAGAGTGTGAGAATTGGCACTTTGGAACCTTCCTGCCGGCACGGATTCAGAAACAGGTGAGCTATCTGCGTGCCGCGCCCAGATCACCGAGTGGGGGAGGAGATCTGTCCCCATACCTGCAGGGAACCCTGGGCATGCGGGGGAGCGGATTTACACGCCCCACCCAGGTCTTCCAGTAGGGAGTAGCCCACCCCACAAACCAGCACCTGAGCAGCCTTTTAAGTGGAACTCTCAGCAGAAAGCTTAAGGGACATTCTCCTGAAGAGGAGTCATTGGAGCAGCCTTTGCAACAGACCTTTGCCTGGTGAACTGCCTGGGTAATTTATTGCTCAATATTTCGAATCTCTTACCCAAAAATGGGAAGACAGAAAAACAAAACGCAGTCTCAGAACTCACCCCACCCAGAACAAAACCTGGATGCGAGGATACAGAGGAACTAGGAAGCCACATACCTGCAAATTCTGAAACAACTGCATCCGAAATAATGAAAGAACTCCAACAGGCCAGAGAAGAGCTTAAAGCAGAAATAAGCCACATACCTGCAATAATCTCTCAGACAAAAAATGAACTGAAAACTATAATGGAAGAAATGTTCCATACACATAGAGAAGAAATACATAAAAGATTAGAAGAAAGTAGGAAACAAATGGAAATGTTAAAAGAGCAATTTAGGAATGAATTACCAATAATGAAAAAGGCCCAAAGAGATTGCCAGGAATTGAAAACTTCCAGTGAAAGCTTGCAAAACCACTTAAATGGAACCGAAGATAGAATTTCAGACCTTGAAGACAGCATGGCAGCTTATGAGCGTGAAAGGAAGGATCTCATAAAATCATCAAAAACCCAAGAAAAATCAATCCAACAGCTGCAAGAGGAGGCAAAACGAAATAATATTCAAGTAATAGCAGTCAGTGAAAGAGCAGGAGACAATTCAAGTGATATAAAAAGAATATTTGCTGAAATAATAGCAGAAAATTTCCCAAACAAGGTAAAAGATACTGAAGTACAGTTAACCGAGGCATATAGAACCCTAACGACCCATAACCCAAGGAAAACCACACACAGACATATAATAGTCAAGATCCCAGATATCCAGCAAAAGAACACAATATTAAAAGCTACTCGAGAAAAGAAACAGATCACCTATAAAGGAAAACCCATGAGAATCACAGCAGACTTCTCAATGGAAACCATGAAATCAAGAAGAGCTTGGAGCGAGATATTACAGATTCTGAGACAAAACAACTTCCAACCCAGATTGATGTATCCTGCAAAACTATCCTTCAAATTCAATGGAGAAATAAAATATTTCCACGACAAAGAACAACTAAAGAACTTCATGAGTGCCAAACCAGCATTGCAAACAGCACTAAAAGATATTCTAGACAGAGAAAAAAGAGACCACAATCCCAAGAACAACGACAGAAATAATCCCCTAAAGAGAACAAGTAAGTAAGCAGACAGCAAAAGAAGGAAAACAACAACAAGTAAATAATATGACTAGAATAAGCCAACATATAACCATGATAACCATTAATGTAAATGGCCTCAATTCAAAAGTGAAAAGGAAAAGAATGGAAGAGTGGATAAAGGAACACAATCCAACGATATGCTGTATACAGGAAACACATTTTACTCAAAAGGAAATCCACAGGTTGAAAGTTAAAGGTTGGAAAAGAATTCTCCATGCAACAGGTTCCCAGAAAAAAGCAGGGGTAGCTATTATGTTTGCAGACAATGTAAACTTCAAACCAAAAACAATCAAAAGAGATAAAGAAGGCCATTACATACTAGCTAGGGGAAAGCTGCAAGAGGAGGAGGTAACAATCCTAAACATTTATGCACCAAACCAGGGAGCACCTAACTTTACAAGTCAAATCTTAACAGATGTAAAAAATCAAATCACTAATAACACCATTGTAATAGGAGACCTAAACACCCCTCTGACGCAAAGAGATAGGTCAACTGGACAGAAACTCAGCAAAGAAATAACAGACCTGAACCAAAAGTGTGAACAAATGGACTTAGTAGATGTATACAGAGTGTTCCACCCCACAATATCAGAATACACATTTTTCTCAGCTACACATGGGTCTTTCTCTAAAATAGACCACATTCTAGCCCATAGAGCATATCTACCTAAATGCAAAAGAATTGAAATTATCCCATGCGTATTATCTGACCACAGTGCAATGAAATTGGAAATTAATGGCAAAGAGATCTCTAAAAACCACATAAACACTTGGAAATTAGACAACAACCTCCTGAATAACCAATGGGTCACACAGAAGTTAAAGAAGAAATTAAAAACTACCTACAAATAAATGAAAATGCAAGTACAACCTATTGGAATCTGTGGGATGCAATGAAAGCAGTCCTCACAGGAAAATTTATAGCAATGAAATCATATACAAAGAAAACAGAAAGAGAGCAAATAAATAGCCTAATGCTACACCTCAAACTCTTAGAAAAAGAGCAATAAGCCAAACCAAGAGCCCAAAGAAGGGAGGAGATTATAAAACTCAGGGCAGAAATTAATGCAATTGAGATGAAGAAAACTCTACAAAAAATTAGTGAATCAAAGAGTTGGTTCTTCTAAAGAGTAAATAAAATTGATAAACCCCTAGCCAACCTTATCAAAAAAAGAAGGGAAAATCTCAAATTCACGCAATAAGGAATGAAAAGGATGAAGTCACTACAGATCCAAAAGAAATACAAAAGATCATTAATACCTACTTTGAAAATCTTTACTCCCATAGGATAGAAAATACAGAAGAAATGGACACATTCCTAGAAAGGTACAAACTACCAAAATTGAATCAGGAAGACGTAAAAATCCTGAACAACCCAATATCAATTAATGAGATTGAAAACGTTATTAAAAACTTACCAACAAAGAAAAGCCCAGGCCCTAATGGATTCACAGCAGAATTCTATAAAACATTCAGAGAAGATTTAATGCCAACACTCTTAAAACTCTTCAATGAAATTGAAAAGGAAGCAACTCTCCCTAACACATTTCTGGAGGCAAGTATTATACTGATACCAAAACCAGAGAGTGACCCAACCAAGAAAGAGAACTATAGGCCAATCTCTCTAATGAACATAGATGCAAAGATACTCAACAAAATACTGGCAAATAGATTACAGCGAATCATAAGGAAAATTATACACCATGACCAGGTAGGATTCATCCCAGGAATGCAGGGATGGTTCAATATTCACAAATCAATAAATGTAATACATCATATTAATACAGTGAAAGAAAAAAACCACATGATCATCTCGATAGATGCAGAGAAGGCTTTCGATAAAGTCCAACATGCATTCATGTTAAAAACCTTAGAAAAAATAGGAATAGATGGCCTCTACCTCAATCTGATCAAAGCCATCTATGACAAACCAACAGCCAACATCATACTAAATGGACACAAACTGAAAACTTTCACTTTAAAGTCAGGAACAAGACAAGGATGTCCATTGGCACCACTCCTATTCAACATAATTCTGGAAGCA
>PVLD010031567.1:0-15589 GCA_004027595.1 Dinomys branickii | reverse complement strand
TTTCTCTCTCTTGTCTGATTGCTCTGGCTAGTGCTTCCAGAACTATGTTGAATAGGAGTGGTGACAATGGACATCCTTGTCTTGTTCCTGACTTTAAAGTGAAAGTTTTCAGTTTATGTCCATTTAGTATGATGTTGGCTGTTGGTTTATTATAGATGGCTTTGATCAGATTGAGGTAGAGGCCATCTATTCCTATTTTTTCTAAGGCTTTTAACATGAATGTATGTTGGACTTTATCGAAAGCCTTTTCTGCATCTATTGAGATGATCATGTGGTTTTTGTCTTTGACTGTATTAATATAGTGTATTACATTAATTGATTTGCGAATATTGAACCATCCCTGCATTCCTGGAATGAATCCTACCTGGTCGTGGTGTATAGTTTTCCTTATGATTCGCTGTAATCTATTTGCCAATATTTTGTTGAGTATCTTTTCATCTATGTTCATTAGAGAGATTGGCCTGTAGCTCTGTTTCTTGGTTGGGTCCCTCTCTGGTTTTGGTATCAGTATAATACTTGCCTCCAGAAATGTGTTAGGGAGAGTTGCTTCCTTTTCGATTTCATTGAAGAGTTTGAGGAGTGTTGGCGTTAGATCTTCTCTGAATGTTTTATGGAATTCTGCTGTGAATCCATCAGGGCCTAAGCTTTTCCTTGTTGGTAAGTTTTTAGTAACGTTTTCAATGTCATTAATTGATATTGGGTTGTTCAGGATTTTTACGTCTTCCTGATTCAGTTTGGGTAATTTGTACCTCTCTAGGAATCTGTCCATTTCTTCTGTATTTTCTATCCTATGAGAATACAGATTTTCAAAGTAGGTATTAATGATCTTTTGGATTTCTGTGGGATCTGTAGTGACTTCATCCTTTTCATTCCTTATTGCGTGAATTTGAGATCTTTCCCTTCTTTTTTTGATAAGGTTGGCTAGTGGTTTATCTATTTTATTTATTTTTTCGAAGAACCAACTCTTTGATTCACTAATTTTTTGTAGAGTTTTCTTCATCTCAATTGCATTACTTTCTGCGAAAAATGTGTATTCTGATTTTGTGTGGTGGAACACTCTGTATACATCTACTAAGTCCATTTGTTCACACTTTTGGTTCAGGTCTGTTGTTTCTTTGCTGAGTTTCTGTCGTTGACCTGTCTCTTTGCGTCAGAGGGGTGTTTAGGTCCCCTGTTACAATAGTGTTATTAGTTATTTATTTTTCACGTCTGTTAAGATTTGACTTGTAAAGTTAGGTGCTCCATTGTTTGGTGCATAAATGTTTAGGATTGTTACCTCTTCCTCTTGCAGCTTTCCCCTAACTAGTATGTAGTGGCCTTCTTTATCTCTTTTAATTGTTTTTGGTTTGAAGTTTACATTGTTTGCAAACATAATAGCTACCCCTTCTTTTTTCTGGAGACCTGTTGCATGTAGAATTGTTTTCCAACCTTTAACTTTCAATGTGTGGATTTCCTTTTGAGTAAAATGTGTTTCCTGTATACAGCATATCGTTGGATTGTGTTCCTTAATCCACTCTTCCAATCTTTTCCTTTTGACTTGTGAATTGAGGTCATTTACATTAATGCTTATAATGGTTATGTGTTGGCTTATTCTAGTCATGTTATTTACTTGTTATTGTTTTCCTTCTTTTGCTGACTGTTTACTTACTTGTTTTGTTTAGGGAATTATTTCTATCATTGTTCTTGGGATTGTGGTCTCTTTTTTCTCCATCTAGAATATCTTTTAGTGCTTTTTGCAATGCTGGTTTGGCACTCATGAAGTTCTTCAGTCGTTCTTTGTCGTGGAAATATTTTATTTCTCCATTCAATTTGAGGGATAGTTTTGCAGGATACATCAGTCTGGGTTGGAAGTTGTTTTGTCTCAGAATCTGTAATACCTCGCTCCAAGCTCTTCTTGATTTCATGGTTTCCGTTGAGAAGTCTGCTGTGATTGTGATGGGCTTTCCTTTATAGGTGATCTGTTTCATTTCTCTAGCAGCTTTTAACATTGTGTTCTTTTGCTGGATATCTGGGATCTTGACTATTATATGTCTGTGTGTGTTTTTCTTTGGGTTATGGATCGTTGGGGTTCTATATGCATCGATTAAATGTACTTCAGTATCTTTTACCTTGTTTGGGAAATTTTCTGCTATTATTTCAGCAAATATTCTTTGTATATCGTTTTTGTGGTCTCCTGCTGTTTCACTGACTCCTATTACTCGAATATTATTTCGTTTTGCCTCATCTTGCAGCTGTTGGATTGATTTTTCTTGGGTCTATGATGATTTTATGAGAGCCTTACTTTCACGCTCACAAGCTGCCATGCTGTCTTCAAGGTCTGAAATTCTATCTTCGGTTTCATTTAAGCGGTTTTGCAAGCTTTCAATGGAAGTTTTCAAATCCTGGCAATCTCTTTGGACCTGTTTCATTCTTGGTAATTCATTCCTAAATTGCTTTTGTAACATTTCCATTTGTTTACTGTTTTCTTCTATTCTTTTATCTATTTCTTGTCTATGTGTACGGAACATTTCTTCCATTGTAGTTTTCTGTTCATTTTTTGTCTGAGAGATCATTGCAGGTATGTGGCTTATTTCTGCTTTAAGCTCTTTTATGGCCTGTTGGAGTTGTTTCATTTCGGATGCAATCATTTCAGAACTTGCAAGTATGTGGCTTCATAGTACCCCTGTATCCTCACATCCAGGACTTGTTCTGGTTGGGGTTGAGTTCTGATACTGTGTTTTGTTCTTCTGTCTTCCCATTTTTGGGTGTCAGATTCAAAATATTGAGCAATAAATTACCCAGGCAGTTCACCTGGCAATGGTCTGTTGCAGAGGCTGCTCCATTGACTTCTTCTCTTCGGGAGAATGTCCCTTAAGCTTTCTGCTGAGAGTTCCACTCAATAGGCTGCTCATATGTTGCTTTGCGGACCGAGCTACACCCTACTGAGAGACTTGGGTGGGGTGTGTAAGACCGCTCCCCCGCCCTCCCAGGGTTCCCTGCAGGTATAGGGACGGATCTCCTACCCCA
The DNA here is from genome assembly GCA_004027595.1 of Dinomys branickii. Lineage (NCBI taxonomy): Eukaryota > Metazoa > Chordata > Mammalia > Rodentia > Dinomyidae > Dinomys > Dinomys branickii. The sequence goes on along the minus strand of PVLD010031567.1, from coordinate 12,583 downwards.
CTCAGTGATCCGGTTGTGAGCACAGATAGCTCACAAGTTTTGGAGTCCCTGCAGGCAGGAAGGTTCCAAAGTGCCAGTTTTTTGTGCCATGCTCGTGATCCACCGCTCCCTGCCACTTCTGTTTCCTCAAGCTCTCCGGGTCTGGGGGAGAGAGCGGTATGCTCTGCTCCTCTGTGCTCCTCATGCCACCTCGGCCGCAGACTGCAGACCGCTGAGGGCCTTGGCTGCATGGCCTGCCCGATGCGTGTGAGATCCGAGACTGCCCTGCATTCCCGCTGCTAAAAAGCCCATTTCTGGCCGGAGTCACTGGTGAGCTGAGTAGGTTCAGGAGGCGGGAGGGATCGAGCTGGCTGTGCCCCCAGGGCACTCAGACCCAGCCAAGCCACCTCCTGTCCACCACACCGAGTGTCTCTGGTGCCCAGTGTTCGGGGCTTTCCCGTGTCTCACCATGGCAATTTGGGCCGCCCTACCGCGTCTCCCCCCGCAGCTCAGAGAAACACATTCAGTTTGAACTTCCCAGCCGAGGTCCCGGCATTCACGCTCACCAAGCCTGTCTCAAGCTGGGGGTGTTTATCAAGGAGGATCGCTCCTTTGCTGCTCACCTGGTCGCCATCTTCACAGAAAAAAAAATCAATAGGCTTTTGTGAAAGCAACAAAGCATACATCTTAATATCTGAGTCCAGACAGACAGAGGGTGATAAGGCACTCTGTTGGGAACAAAGAAAATTGGAACTTTTTATAGGGATTGAATGAAGGCAAGGAACATTATTAGGTGGGAAGATGTTAATAAACATCAGTGGTCAAAGTTGTCTGGTTGTCTTGTACTTCAGTGGGCAAAGTCCTTGAGGTGTCCACTGTAAATTTTTGGGTGTCTCCAGATGTCCAGGGACCTGAAAGATTTCTTGCCCTATTTTATCTCTTTTGTGACATCCTGCATTTGCCAAGGACAGCCTCAATGCTGACCTGGGTTTCTGCTGAGAACAATGCCTCTGTTGGCAAACAGATTGGTTACTGGGAGAGTCGTGTGTGATTCAAGCCTTACAATTGTATGCGTTGACTTACTCCTTACTCCTTAGGGAGTAAGTAGGAATCTTTTGCTCAAAATGAGATTCTGGAAGAATGCAAGACAATTTGAATGGGCTTAGCTGGGCATGGTGGCACATGCCTGTTATCTCAGCACTCAGGAAGCTGAGGCAGGAAGATCACTGAGAGTTTGAGACCAACCTTGGCTACAAAGTGAGCTCAAGGCTATCCTGAACTGCATAGTGAGACCCTTTTCCAAAAGGAAAAAGAACTTGAATGGGATTAACACAATGAATGATACAAACTACCAAGACCCTAAAGAGAGACCAGCAGCAAGAATTCCTGTTGGAGGTCATTGAAGTAGGATCCTTATAACTGAAGGTTCAGTGGGGTCTACTAATGCAGAAGCCTCCTGCCTTGGAGTGGGAGACTATTGTATCCTTCAAAAACTCTATCAGGTGTGCTCTCATTTTTAAAGGGAATTATGACTGACAAGAAAGGAAATAAATAATTAAAATACAGAGTGTCCCTAGCTAACATTTGCAAGGAGAAAGATATGAGAATTCATATGTGGTTTAAATTTCCCATTGTATGAAAAACTTCAGGAAAGTGAAGGAAATTTATAATAATATATCAGATCCAGGACATGGGTACCATCTCATATGCAGAAGACACAAGGACTACAGTGACCAGGAGTTTTTGATTGTGGAAATAATCTCATGTCCATGTCCAACAACAAGAAAGTGTGTGCAGGATGCAACTTGATTCTGCACCACTGGAGAGATGGATCTGGGGGATCATGTCTGTCTAGCAGTCCACTTATGTACTTTGTTTTGTTTTTCTCCCTCAAAGATATCTTTGACTGCAGAAGAAAAAATTTTGGTATCTTCATGGAAAGCCTTAATTTTCATCCTTTTTGCTCAATAACTTCTCTTTTCTCTTCTAGTATTTCAACAATTTTTTTAGACTTTGTGAGACAGGGTCTCACTACATAATTTAGCCTGGCCTTGATCACATTATGTAGCTCAGGCTGGCTTCAAACTCATGGTGATCCTCTTGCCTCAGCCTCCCAAGTGCTGGAGTAACAGGTGTGGACTATCATGCCTGGCTAACATTCCAATATTCTTTTAATTTGTAAAGCTATGATTCTATTCTTTTCCTTTTAAAATGATAAGCAACTTGTGCTACTATTTGGAGCACTATTGATAGATACTGATTTGAATCAGTATCAAAATGCTGGTAAGGAGTGGAACAAAGATTACCCCTACCTCTGTTCATTGATATGGAACTGCCATGTCCAATGGTCTTATTGCTTCAGTATCAAAAATGTTGGATTCACATTTCTTTTTCCCTGAGGTACAATATATGACTGGGAAGTCACATGCTTGGCAAGGCAGCAAGGTCCCCCATGATTAGCAAGGTGGAGCCAACAACTTGAAAGGTGCTGCTTGCATGCTGTGTGTGTGTGCCCGTATGTGATGAGGGTTGGGGTTACTACATTATAAATAATTCATATTCATATATTAATATATATGTATGTATATGGTTCCTGACATAAATATTTGATACAAGAAAACAATTAAATATTATATACACCAGGATAGAAATTGTGAGCTAATTTGGAGAACATTTATTATTATTTTTTTTGTAGTATGGTACTTGGAGTTTAACCCAGGGCCTTGTACATGCTAGGCAAGTGTTCCCCCACTAAGTTACATGCTCACTCCCACGCTTACACTTTTACTTCAAAACAAGGCCTCTCTAACTAGCATAGACTTGTGATCCTCTTGCCTTAGCCTACTAGGTAGCTGGAATTACAGGTGTGCAGGAAAGAAAATTTAAACATGCCAGAACTTGAGATATTCCCATCAGTTCTACTTGACCAACATCAGAGAAAATGGACTAAAAGAAATGATTAGAAAAACCAGTAAGAATATTTCTGGTAAGTCCTCTCCTAGCATGGTGGCTCCACCCAGAGTAATGGCTGTGGTTTCCTTGGTTAGGATGCTCCTTGTGGCTTCTCCTCTCTTGAGCTATCTTGAACCTAGATGCATGTGGGCATGGTTCTGTTCGTCTGTTTTCTTCAAGTCCCAAAGAGAGCATGGAACAAAGAATGGGGTGCACAGGGAGGCCAACATCCTAGTGCACCTGAAGCACCACATTATCCTGCACTTTTAAACACAGCGGAGGCATGCCACTTACAGATTCATGTAACCGTGCAGTACAGATTCCAAGGGTCAACTCTCTCAGAAGCTGCTGAAGCCACACCTTGGATGAACAGCTTATAGCACAATCATGGAGTTGGCAGATGTCCCAAGCTACTGCTAGGCCCAGAAAGTTATTGTGGGGGTATTAAGCCAGAAAATCTGTTGCTTGCTGTCAGAGGTGAGGGGAAGATTGCAGTTTCAATGGACCCTGCACACCCCATCTCTGTGGTGTGGCAGGTAGTGTGGGTGGGGACAGCTGATGCCAATGTGGCAAAATCCAGTTAAATTAATCCCACCTGTTAAAACCTAGGGACAAAGCAGAGGTCATATTTGTTTTTAATTTTTAGTTTTAGTAATATATATTTGTAGTTTGTAATGATTACATCCATCATGGGAAGTGGGTACATGTACATAACATATCTTGGTCTTTATACCTCCCTTCCCTGCTTTCCCCTTTATCTTCCTCCTTCTCTTTGCTAGTGATGCTGTGGCACTCACAGGGCAAGATATGATCTGTTGAGGATGATAAGGATCTTTAAAGAAATGTATTAGAAATTGTAAAAGTTTCACTTGGGGGAAGAATAATTTCCTTATTGACCCTTGGGAAAATCCTTTTTCTTTAAACCACCTCACAGTAACCACTACCCTGTTCCAGGAAAAGTTCACTACCCCCTCTGATATGCTCAATAAGTAGTGGCAAACTGGAGAGTCTTTGTCTCTGTCCATCTTGAGACACTGACCTCCCAGCCCCCCAGACACATTACTAAATTATCTCTGTCTTTTATTTCATCCTTTACCATACCCCTCATACAGGCAGCTGGGGATCTTGGCCAGCTTGCTGGTATTCAGTACCTGGAACAGGGATATCCTGACTAGGCCTGAGAGGGAAGATTCTCCTAAGTGGAAAGAAAAGGATGTGAAATGGTGAAAGGACTTGAATTCATAGAGCTCCAAGTGATAGCAAAAAGCTATCTGGTGCCACAGAAAGTTTCCATTTACCTGCAAAAATGGGGGCAGAATTTGTCAGTTAAAGAACAAAGATATATACAGTTGTTGTGTATATTGTTGAAATAGGTCAGGGTTCAAGTTAGCACACACATGCTGATAAAAATGTTAAAAGAAATTGGTGAATATAATCCATGTTTTCCACAGGCAGGAAACATAGGTATTAAAAGTTGTGGTAAGTTGGGAGAAATTTTGAAATGAGCTCACGGTAGCAGAAAAATGGTTTCTCCTGAGCCTTTTCAGCTTTAGGCCTGGTAAACTCTGTTTTTAGGTCCATTAAGCACTAGTATCTCTAAAATTCCTGTTCCAGAATAGGACGAGGGAGATAATGTAAAGAAAAATAAAAGCCACTCACTGCACTGTCAGCTCCTGGGACAGACCCAGAACTGGGTGTAATTTATAGAAAAACTTCTTGGCCCATACCTCCAGATTTTTAAAAGTTGACACAACACACCCAAGAAGACACTGTCATCTGTGAGGGTGGTGGCAACAGAGGTGGTGGTGATAGCATGGGACCTGTGCTGGGGGGAGTAAGGCAGCAGTGGTGGGCCAGCAGCAAGCCATGTAGCAGTGAAATGGCTTTCCCTTCTCTATTTCCTTTGTCCAGGCTGTGCATGATGGTGTGCACTTTTAGTCCTAGTTACACAGGAGGCTGTCCTTATTCACAAGCAGCCAAAATAATCAAGTTTCAACTGGCTTTTGAAAATATAAATCAAGATTACAAATAAGGCCTTGAGGCAGTCAAGTCCACATAAAAATCTTAAAAATTATCTAAAGCTTGTCAAGATGTGAAAACCAAACATTACAAAAGTTCAATATTAGCCCAAATTATGTTAAATCTTATAGAGAATGATCCCACAAATGCTGTTAGAAGAGAAAAGTATGTTTCAGTGACAAAGTGTAGAGATGGATGAGTTGGAGGCTAAATGAAGGAAAAGAGCATGCAGTTGCAAAAATTCTTAAAACAAAAGAAAATATTGATTACAGGCAAAATTTTTTATTACTTTTGTTATTATAAGACAGCTCTGTTAACTGAATGATAAAAATTCTGACTAGTCTATGATTATAAATTTAAAAATTGTAAAAATGTTACAATTCAATAGCGTCAAGTATATCTGAGTGCACTAACAAATTGTCTTATCTATGTTCGTTTATTTGTCTGTAGTGTACCTATAGCTGTTTTGCTTGAACTCAACAACTTTTCTTCTTTTTACCCTTTAGATCTTTGAAATATTTCTCTATAACTTAAGCTGGCTTATAGATAAATGCCATTAAAGTTAAAGACATGCTTCCACCAAGGTTGCCAGCTGATCAAAATAATATCAAGATTGGGTTTAAAAATATAATGCATATTGTCCATGTACAATAATTTGAGAATCTTTCTTGGCCAAAAATAATGTGTTAGTTATTGTGATCTGTTTTTCATAGGTCAAAAATTTTAGGATGATTATGTAGAGATCTCTTAGGCTTAGCAAAATTATTAGACAGGACTGCCCTTAATAAATAGAGAAGGAGCTGCCTGGATTTTTTTCCAGTCCTCGCTCACTAAACCCCAGTAGTTTGCATAGCCTTATGGGAGATGCACTCCAATAAACATGGGAAAACATAGTGATATGTTTACACTGGTGTCAGGTAAAAAATGATATGACAGCAATAATGAAAGAAATGTTCAGCGCATCTAAGAAAGACATATATTTTAAAAAATAGACAAGCATAGGAAACTGATGGAAACATTAAATGATCAATATAGGAGTGAATTAGAACGCATGAAGCAGATTTAAAGAGATATCCAGGAAATCAAAACTTCCACTGAAAGCTGGTAAAACTGCTTGAATGAAGCCAAAGATAGAATTTTAGATCTTGAACACAGCATGACAGCTAATAATTGTGAAAGAAAGGATCTCTTGAAAGTAACAAGGATCCAGGAAAAATCAACTCAACAACTTCAAGACAAGGTAAAGAGAAATAATGTAACACTAATACAAGTCAGCGAAACAGCAGAGGGCAACACAAATGACATAAAAAGAATATTTGCAGAAATAATAGCAGAAAATTTCCCAAGCATGGAAAAAGATTCTGATGTACAGATAAGTGAGATATATTGAACTCCAACTAGTCATAACGAAAATAAAACTACACCCAGACAAATAATAATCAAGATCCCAGACATACAGCAAAAGAACAGAATATTAAAAGCCACTAGAGAAAAGAAACAGATCACCTATAAAGGAAAGCCCATCAGAATCACAGCAGATTTCTCAACACAAACCATCCAACTGAGAAGAACTTGGAGTGAAATATTACAGGTCCTGAGACAAAACAGCTTCCAACCAAGACTGATGTATCCTGCAAAACCATCCTTCAAATTTAAAGGAGAAATAAAATATCTCTATGACAAAGAACAACTGAAGAACTTCATGAGTGCCAAACAACCTTACAAAGAATACTAAAAGATATTCTATTTTTTTTTTTGAAGCAGCATCTCTCTGTATAGTTCAGGCTGGTCTTCTTTACTTTTTTTTTTTTTTTGGGTGCACGAATAGAACTCAGGACCTTGTGCTTGTCAGGCAGGCACTTGTGCCACTGAGTTATATCCTTGGCCTAAAAGATATTCTAGACAGAGAAAAAATGACCACAATTTAAAGAACAACAATAGAAAGGAACCCTCAAGCACAGCAAGTGATTAAACAGAGAAAATGTAGGAATCTAATAGTGAGAAATAACATGACAAAGATAAGCCAACACATATCAGTTATAACCATTAATGTAAATGGCCTCAATTCACCAGTCAAAAGAAACAGACTGGCAGAGTGGATTAAGAAACAAAATCCAACAGTATGTTGTGCATAGGAAACACATTTTGCTCAAAGGGAAATTCATAGACTGAAAGTCAAAGGATGGAAAACAATTCTCCATGCAACAGAAACTGAGAAAAAGCAGGGGTAGCTATTATTTGCATATAACATAAACCTCAAACCAAAACCAATCAAAAGAGATAAAGAAGGTCACTACATACTTGTTAGGGGAAAACTGCAAGAGGAAGAGACAACAATCATAAACACGTATGCACCAAATATGGAAGCACCAAACTATATAAGAAAAATCTTAACAGATATGAAAAACCAAATAATTAATAACACTATTGTAATAGGGACCTAAACACCCCTTTGACACAAAGAGATAGGCCAATTGGACAAAAAATCAGCAAAGAAATAATAGATCTGAACCAAATCTGCAAATAAATGGACTTAGTAGATATATACAGAGTATTCCAACCCATGATATCAGAATACACATTTTTCTCAGCTGTATATGGGACATTCTCTAACATCAACCACATTGTAACTCATAGAGCACATCTACCTAAATGCAAAATAATTGAAATTATCACATCCATATTATCTGATCACAGTGCAATGAAATTGGAAATTAATAACAAAAGGAATTCCAAAAACTCCATAAACACTTGGAAATTAAATAACAACATCCTGAACAACCAGTGGGTCACAGAAGAAATTCAAGAAGAAATTAAAAATATCTACAAAGAGACGACAATGTATATACAACTTACTGGAATCTATGGGATGCAATGAAAGCAGTCCTCATAGGGAAATTTATAGCACTAAACTCATACATAAGGAAAACAGAAAGAGAACAAATAAATAGCCTAATGCTGCACCTCAAACTTTTAGAAAGAAGAACAAGTCAAGTCCAAAGCCAAAAGAATGGAGGAGATTATAAAAATCAGGGCAGAAATTAATGCAATTGAGTTGAAGAAAACACTACAAAAAATAAAAGAAGCAAAGAGTTGGTTCTTTAAAAGAACAAATAAAGTTGATAAACCCCTAGCCAACCTTATCAAAAGAAAGGAAAAAACTCAAATTTATGTAATAAGGAATGAAAGGGATGAAATCACTACAGATCCTACAAAGATCTAAAACATCATTAATACCTATTTTGAAAATCTTTACTCCCAAAGGATAGAAATCTCAGAAGAAATCGACAGATTTCTAGATATGTACAAATTACCAAAGTTGAATCAGAAAGATATAAAAACCCTGAACAACCCAGTAACAATTAATGAGATTGAAAACTTGATTAAAAACTTACCAACAAAGAAAAGCCCAGGCCATGATGGATTCACAGCAGAATTCTACAAGAAATTCAGAGATTTAATGCTAACACTCCTCAAACTCTTCAATGAAATTGAAAAGTAAGCAATTCTTCCTAACTCATTTCTGGAGGCAAGTATTATACTGATATAAAAACCAGAGAAAGACCCAACCAAGAAAAAGAACTACAGACCAATCTCTCTAATGAATAGATGCAAAGATACTCAATAAAATATGAGCAAAATACAATGCAGCAAATCATCAAGGAAATCATACACCATGACCAAGTTGGATTCATTCCAGGAATTCAGGGATGGTTCAGTATTCCCAAATCAATAAATGTTATACAACCTGTCAACAGAGTCAAAGACAAAAACCACATGATCATCTCAATAGATGCAGAAAAAGCTTTCAACAAAGTCCAACACTTATTAATGATAAAAACCCTACAGAAAATAGGACTAGATGGTCTTTACCTCAAGCTTATTAAAGCCATCTATGATAAACCAACAGCCAACACCATACTAAATAGACAAAAACTAAAAGCTTTCACTTTAAAATCAGGAACAAGACAAAGATGTCCATTGTCACCACTCCTATTCAACACAGTTCAAGAGAGAGAAATAAAAAGAATAAGGATAGGAAAGGACAAAGTGAAATTATCACTATTTACAGATGATATGATACTCTACATGGAAGACTCCCAAAACTCCACCAGAAGATTCCTTGGATTAGTGAACAAATTCAGTAAAGTAGCTGGATACAAAGTCAACACCCCAAAATCAATAGCATTCCTATACACAAACAACAAATAGACTGAGAGAAAAATTAAGGAAACCATATCTTTCACAATATCATCCACGAAATTGAAATATTTAGGAATCAATGTAACAAAAGAAGTAAAATAACTATTCAACAAAAACTACAGTACTGTGAAAAAAGAGATCAAAGAAGATTTCAGTAAATGGAAAAATATTCCTTGCCCATGGATAGGATGAACCAACACTGTGAAAATGGCTACACTACCAAAATTGCTGTACAGATGCAATGCAACTCCCATTAAATTACTATTAACATACCCCACAGATGTAGAGAAAGCATTCCTAAAATTCATCTGGAACCAGAAGAGACCCAGAACAGCAAAAGAAACCCTGGGCAACAAAGACAAGTCAAGTGGTCTCTCTTCCAGAAGATTTAGTCATGTTTTGTTGAGGCAAGATTTCACTGCGCAGTTCAGGCTGGCCTTGAACTCACTTTGTAGCCCAGGCTGGTCTTGAACTGGCAGTGATCTTCCTACCTCAGCTTCCCAAGTGCTGGAATTACATACATGCACCACTGCACCCAACAGATTTAGTGTTTCTGTTTTAACATATAGATCCTTGATTCATTTTGATTTTGGTAAGGGCATAGTGAGAATTTTGGGACCCAGTTTTAGTCTTCAGCATGAGGAAAGCCAGCTTATCCAGCACATTTATTAAAGAGGCTATCTTTCTTCCAGTGGAGGTGTTTGGCACCTTTGTCAAAGATAAGGTGGCTTGAGTGCATTTGGAGTAGTTTCTGCATCTTGTAATCTGTTGCACTGATTCTCAGGTTTGGTTCTAGTCAGTATCATGTTTTTATTGCAGTAGCTTTGTAGTATAATTTCAAGTCAGGGATTGTGATGCCCCTGCCTTACCTTTGTTGCCCAGGATTGTTTTTGCCATTTTAGGTGTCTTCTGGTTTCAAATGAATTTTAGGGATGTTTTCTCTAATTCTGTGAGGTATGCTGTTTGTGTTTTGATTGGGATTAAAGCTATATAACAGTTTTGGAAGTGTGGGCATTTTCACTATGTTGGTCCTTCCTACCCATGGCCAAGGAATGCTTTTCTATATTGTGATGTTCTGTTTGATCTCATTTTTTCAGAGTATTTTGATATAAAGGTCTCTTACTTCCTTCATTGGATTGATTCCTATGTATTGATTCCAAGTATTCCTAGATTGATTTCTACATATTAATGAGTTTTTAAGGGCAGTAGGCTGTGGATATAACTGAGAAATAAAATGCTCTGTTGACACCCACTACACCAAAGACAGCTGGGATTAGACTTAAGCCTCTAGGGGGACAGCTCAGTGTTCAAGAATTCTCCACTTTTTGGTGGGGTTGCCCTCAGGTGGATTCCACAGATAGCCTTGTCCCTCTGTGCTTCATAAGCCCTAAGAGGCTCCAAGGGACATGTCCTCTCAATTCTCATCTCATTTTGAGCCTGTATCCTTAAAAAATGGAAAAACTTGATTCTTACAATGTAAAGAAAACCAATCCAGTATAGACAATGCTAAATCAAGTGTACCTTGATTTAATATAATTATCTGTTTTATGTTTTTCTCCTATTTATGATTTTCTCTTTATAGCCTGTATGCATAATTACCTACATGAGGAAAAATAAAAAATAGGTGACTATGATACCACATAAAGGGGGATGGAGGGGAAAGGAAAAAAAATTAGGTGTACCCATTTAACTTTGTGGAATCTTCTGTCACCTGTGACCTCTGGGTTGGGGATGTACTGGGGAGTGCTGGAAATGATAGGAGCCAAGAATGAGTTCTTTATATATCTTGAAGAGCAAAAAAATAAATTTGTCTGTGGAACTATTGTCACTCATGGATGTGGGGATTAATTTAACTGTAGAGGAGTGGAAATTCTTGCATCCTCATCTGCAGAATTTGTATGGAACTGTGGTATTAGAAAACTTCAGAAAGCCGATATTCCTGGATGTAACCATCCCTATGTCATACCCATTCATCTTTCTACAGAAAAACCAAGTCTTGGAATGTGAAGAGTCAATAGTTCATAGCTATTCATCCACATCACTGCAAAACCTTTAAGCAATGCTCAAATATTACTAAGCCTCAGACAATTCATACTGGAGAGAACTCTTACAAACATAAAGATTGTCGCAATCTCTCTAAATGTTATCCCACATGTGTTCAACATCAGAATATTCTTAATGGCAAGAAACACAACCAATGTAATGACTGTGACAAAGCATTTAATCCAAGCTCAAACCTAACTCAACACCAGAGTTGAGGTCATACTGATGAGAAGCCCTACAAATACAAGTAATGTACAGTCTTTCACTGAAGCTCAAATCTTACTAAATACCACAGAATTCATAGTGGAGAGAAGTCCTAGTCCTACAAATGTAAAGAATGCGACAAAACCTTTCATCAAATCTCCTGTCTTAATCAGACCTCAAGAACCCACACTGGGGAGGAACTACAAATATAAATAATGTGACAAAACCTTTATATATTGTTCAATTCTCCATCAGTACTGGAGAATGCATACTGAAGAGAGACCATACAAATGTAAAAAGTGTGACAAAAACATTTATCTAAATCTCACATCTGACTCAGCACCAAATAATACATACTGCAGAAAAAACCTATAAATATACAGAATGTGACAAGGCCTTTACATGCTGTTCAGTTGTCAACACCACAGCGCGCTAAAGACAAACCCTACAAATATAAAGAATGAGGAAAATTCTTCAATAGTTGCTCAAACATTAACCCCAAAGAAATATTAGACTTGTAACTACTAGTTCAAGTCTTTGACATTACAGTATTTATGTTAAAAGAAAATATTATCAATGTATTGTCTTTTCCAAAATTTCCCCCCAAAGCAATGTATCAGGCGGTTTATACTGGAGAGAAATCCTATAAATTAAGAATACACTAAGTCTTTCATGGAGGCTCAGTCCTTATTCCACATCAGTGTATTCTTATTGGGTGGAAATCTTATGCATGCATTGACTCTTGAATGCCCTCAATGAAATATGCACTACAAACATAAAGATATTTATTTATTTATTTATTTATTTTAAAAAAATAAAAGTACAAAAACATATGAACAAACAGACACCAGTTAGCATAAAAAATAGTACAGTCACAACTAATCTACAGACAAGGTGACATCGTCTCACAGGGGTTATTGCTTTATCCATTGATATCTTCGAGGTGTAAATATATGAAACCATATAAAGACATGCAAATTTAGACATACAATTAATCTTCTCAACAACAGAAAAAATACAAAAACCAAAAATCCAAAGACAAAAAACAAAACAGGCAAACAACAACAACAACAACAACAAAAACCACCAATAGTTGCTGCTTTGCATATTGATATCTTCGAAGTGTGTGTTCAGGATAACACATACAGACATACAAGATTGATCAAATAACCCGTCATCGATT
>PVLD010031566.1:0-15589 GCA_004027595.1 Dinomys branickii | reverse complement strand
TTTTGTTCCTCTGTTTTCCCATTTTTGGGTATCAGATTCAAAATGTGGAGCTATAAATTCCACAGGCAGTTCAGCAGGCAAAGGTCTGCTGCAGAGGCTGCTCCAATGATTCCTTCTCTTTGGGAGAATGTCCCTTAAGCTGTCTGCTGAGATTTCCGCTTCTACTCCCTACCCCAAGACCTGGCCGGGGCGAATAAACCGCTCGCCGTCCCAGGATTCTTGCAGATAGGCCACTCAGGTGTTCCTCCCTGGGTGGAGCTCCCTCCCCCCTCACAAATCCCGTTGGGGCGCCTGGCTAGGTCTTCCCACCCGGGAGATCCCGCAAACCTTCAAGCTGCTTTGATGTCTCTCGCTGGGCTGAGCTTCTTCCCGATTCAGGAAAAACCGGTTAGAGTGCATACTTAACTCACCCTGTGATCGTGCAGACAGGAATGCCGTTCAGATGTTTCTCTCTGGATGGAGGTTTTTCCCGACTCAGAGATCCCGCCGGTCGCTGTTGCTCCAGTTCGCGCAGCACAGGCTGCGGGGGTGGGGTTCTGAGCGGGATCCCGGAATGCTGCCCAGTTTGGCGCAGTCTGTCCCAGTAGCGCATTCTCTGAGTTTCCTCTGCTCCGATGCCTCCAACAAATCCTGGTTACAGCTGCCTCTGAGCCGGTCGGGTTCAGGAGCTGAAGCCGTTCTTCCCTCCGCACTCGCTCTCTCGGCTCTACGCGATTTGAACCTAGCTGCGGCCCAAACGCAGGACCGATCCCTCGGGCGCCCAGCTCTCAGGCTCCGCCCTCTTCTCGCCGCGCGGCTTCTCAGCCGGCCCTTTAATGCTCAGGCCGCGGAGAGCAGCCCGATCAGTTGGAATTTTGCATCCACGGACCGGGCAGCCGCACGCAAAGGATCGGTCTCTGGGAGAGATTCCCTCTGCTGCTCACCTGGTCGCCATCTTCCCGGAAGAGTCCTCTCTTTTCATTTTCTGATATCCTCTTCAATCTCCTTTTTTGATGTACTGTAATTTTCAATGCATAACACTTTTACTTCCTTTGTTGGATTGATGACTAAGTATTTTATTTTTCTGGATGCTATCATGAAGGGTGTGGTTTCCCTAATTTCTCTCTCAATAAGTGTGTTGTTTGTGTATAAGAATGTTACCGATTTTTTAGTGTTGAGTTTGTATCCAGCCACACAACTGAATTTGGTTATTAACTGTAGGAGTCTTTTGGTAGTGTTTTGGGGGTCTTCTACGTAAAGTATTATGTCATCTGTGAATAATGATAATTTCATTCCTTCCTTCCCTATCCTTATTACTTTTATTTCTCTGTCTTGTCTAATTGCTCTGGCTAATGTTTCCAGAACTATGTTGAACAGGAGTAGTGATAGTGGACATCCTTGTTTCTAATTTTAGAGTGAATGTTTTCAGTTATTCCAGATATCCGTAGGGTTTTTATCATGAAGGAGTGTGGGAAATTATCAAAAGCTTTTTCTGCATCTATTCAGATGATCGTGTGATTCTTTCCTCTGGCTCTGTTGATATGGTGTATTACATTTGTTGACTTATGTATGTTGAACCATACATACCTTCTTTGGATAAATCTCACGATGTATATACATCATTCATGATGTAGAAACTTCTTGATGATTTGTTGAATTCTCTTTGCTAGTATCTTATTGAGGATTTTTGCATCTATGTTCATTAGAGAGCTTGGCCTGTAGTTCTCTTTTTTTTTGTATCTTTCTCTGGTTTTGGTATCAGGATAATACTTGCCTCCCAGAAAGAGTTAGGGAGTATTGCTTCCTTTTCAATTTCATTAAATAGTTTGAAAAGTATTGGCATTAGATCTTCTCTAAACTTGTAGAATTCAGCAGTGAATCCACTAGGACTGGGCTTTTTTGTTGGTAAGTTTTAAATTATATTTTCAATCTCATTAATTGCTATTGCATTGTTCAGAATTTTTATATCTTCTTTGTTTAGCTTTTGTAATTCATGTTTCTAGAAATCTGTGTATTTCTTCTGTGCTTTGCATCTCATGAGAGTAAGGATTTTTTGAAGTAGATATTGATGATCTTCTGAATTTCCACAAGATCTATAGTGACTTCATACTTATTCCTCAATGCATAAATTTGAGTGTTTTCTTTTTTTGACAAGTTTGATGGATTTTATCAAATTTATTTATTTTCTCAAATAATCCAACTCTGACTCATTAATTCTTTGTATTGTTTTCTTGGTTTCCATTGTGTTACTTTCTGCTATGATCTTAATTTTTTCCCTTCTATGGGCTTTGGGTTTGTCTTGCTCTTCTTTTCCTTGAAGTTTCAGGTATAACATTATATTGTTTATTTTTACTCATTGTTTTCCTAATGTGAGAATCCAATGCTATAAACTTCACTCTTAAGCTACTTTCATTATGTCCAGTATGTTGTGGATCCAGTATGTTGTGTCTGCATTCTTGTTTAGTTGTAGATATTGTTTACCTCCTTCCTTTATTTCATCTATGACCCACTGGTTGTTCAGGCGGGTATTATTTAATTTCCATGTGTTTGTGAAATTTGTGCGGTTTCTTTTGCGATTAATTTCTAATTTCAGTGCACAATGGTCAGATTGTGCATTGGATAATTTCAATTCCAATGTACTTATTTAAGCATGTTCTGCGGGCTACTACATGGTCTATTTTATAGAACATTCCATGTGCTGCTGAGAAGAATGTGTATTCTGATACTGTGGGATGGAGCATTCTAAACATATCTACTAAATCTATTTGTTCACAGGCTTGGTTCAGTTCTTGCTTTGCTTTTTGTCTAGTTGGTCTATCTATTTGGGTCAATGGGGTATTGCAGTCCCATTATAATTGTTATTGCTTGTTTGATTTTTGATGTCTATTAATAATGGTCTTATATAGTTGAGTACTGCTGTATTTGGTCCATATATATTTGACTGTTATATGTTCCTCTTGAAGTTTTTCCCTGTAAATTATGTAGTGACCTTCTTTATCTCTTTTTATCATTCTCGAAGTTGATGTTGTCTGCAAAAAGAACACCTACTCTTGCTTTTTTCTGGGTTCCTGTGGCATGGAAGATTGTTTTCCAGCCTTTGATTTTCAGTCTATGAATTTCTTATTACATTAAATCTGTTTCTTGTATACAGAATATTGTTGGGTCTTGTTTTTTGATCCACTCTGCCAGTCTATTTCTTTTGATTGATGAATTGAGGCCATTCACATTGATAGTTACAACTGATACGTATTGGCTTATCTTGGTCATGGTATTTTCCTACTTTTGGTTCCCTGTTTTTCCCTTCTGTCTAATTGCTTGCCCTGCCTGGTGTTTGTTTCAGCTGTTGTTCTTGGAATTGTGGTCTAGAATATCTTTTAGTACTCTTTGTAGCCTTGGTTTATTCATAAATATCTTCAGTTGTTCTTTGTGATGAAAGTATCTTATTTCTTAATAAGATAAGTTTGGCAGGGTACATCAGTATTGGCTGGAAGTTGTTTTGTTTCAGGACTTAAAATACTTTACTCCAAACTCTTCTTGACTTGAGTGTCTGTGTTGAGAAGCCTGCCATGATTCTGATGATCTTTCCTATATAGGTGACCCGTTTCTTTTCTCTAACAGCTTTTAATATTTTGTTGTTGTGCTGAATTTCTGGAATCTTGATGATTATATGTCTTTGTGTAGTTTTACTTTGGTCAGGAATGTTTGCAGTTCTAAATGCTTCATTTATTTGTATGTCAAACTCTTTATCCACACTTGAGAAGTTTTCTACCATTATTTCTGTGAAGTTTTTTTATGTCATCTGTGCTGTCTCCAGGTTTCTCATTGACCCAAAACAATCTTACATTATTCTTCTTTGCTTCATCTTTTAACTCTGGGCTTAATTTTTCTTGGTCTCTTGCTAATTTTAAGATCTTTCTCTTCATTATCACTGTCTGTAATTCTTTCTTCAAAATATGAAATTCCATCCTCTCTTTCATTCAACTTTCAATGAGGTTTTAATCTCTTGGGTTTCTATTTGGATCTGTTTCACGGATTCTATTTCTTTCCTATGCTGGGCATTATTTGTTTTAGTCATTTTTCTAAACTCATCTATTCTTTTATCTGTGTCTTCTCTAATATCTTTGATTTTAGGCATCATTTCTTTCTATACCTGAGCGATTACTTTTTTCCATAGCTGTTTCCACTTGTTTTTCACTTCTGTTGTAATCATTTCAGAAAGTTCCAGTGTTTGATTTCCAATTTCATCTATCTCCTTGAGTTCTGGGCTTGTCCTGGGTGGACTGCAGGTCTTGGGTTGAATTTTGCTTCTGTGTCTTGTCATTTTCCATTTTCTTTTATATTTTGTTTTCTGTGTTGATACTTGCCAGTTTCTTATGACATGCAGCTCTATTTCCAGCATTTAAGTTTCCCTAGAGGGTGTCTGTTCTTCAGAGATGTCTTCTAGGTGTAGGTGGTTTCTTACAGCCATCCCAAGGCCCTGGTTCCCAATTTATAAAGGATGCAACATTACTCTTTGGCTCAGCTCCTAATCCTTTGATACTGGGATGTGGTGATGATTATGACCTCGTACAGTCACAGTGTTATCATACAGGGGAGAAAAACTGTTTATAACGTGTGACATCCTAGCTAGAGCAGTACATTTAGTAATAACAATAGTTTCAAGTCCAGCTTAACTACTGATAAGCTATGGTAACCATTACCTGTTACCTCTGACCATGGGAGTAACTCTAAAATTATGTAACAAAATCAAACATATACTGTGTACTTGTATACAGTGATTTTCTCCTCAGTCAAGTGACTTTCCCATTCTGTCAGGAGAAGGAGGGGTGTTAAGATGGTTAGAGGATGGGCTGAAGTGATGAGTGGGGTCAAATATAGTACAGTTAGGCCTGGAAATTAAAGGATGTCCACTCTGGAGGACCCAGGAGGGAAAGAATAAAACAGAATACAAAGGAGTAGTCACAAAGGGCAGAGACAATGTTTACTCACTTGAAAATTTAAATTCAAGAAGTAGTTGAGAAGAGAGTGAGTCTATAGAAGAGAATGCAAAAGGATAAGAAATAAACATTGAAACAAAAAGGAAAAAAGAGAAAGCAAATAAAAATAAACTGAAGAAAAAAGGAGAAGACAGAGAGAGGACAAAAAAAAAAAAACCAGAAAAAATAAAAACCACAAATACAAAAATAACTACAGAATACAGAAGAAAATAAGATGGCACCCAACCAGACAGGAGAGGGACGTCCAACCAGACAAACCAGGGAGAATGGAAGTGGTAAACTCTCTCTGGTGCTCACAGTGCTATGATAGTGTCCACTTGTCTTGACCACTGGATGTGGGGTCAGGGACTGGACTTCTGCTGGTCTCACCAATTATTCTGCCCTCCAAGGGCGTGTGTGCACCCATGCACCTGGGACCTGGCTATTGTTCCTGTCAGTCTACTCAACAAAGGCATGTGTCCTAACTCCTCTCAAAGACTCCGCCATCCCCAAGACAATGGAGGAAGTATACAGCGTGCAGTCATACTCTGCTCATGGGCCCCACCGTCCCAGAGAGAATGGAGGGATCCCCAGGCCTGGACTCACTCTGTTTGGAGGTCCCACCATCCCAGAGAGATTGGAGGGATCCCCAGGCCTGGACTCACTCTGTTTGGAGGTCCCACCATCCCAGAGAGGAAATGGAGGAAGTGCGGGTGTGGACTCACTCTGCTCACAGGCCCTGCCATCCCACAGAGAGCATGGAGGCTGTGAAGTCTTAACATGAAATATGGGTAACCCTTTTTTAAAATACAACCAAATCTAGAGAAGGCATACCACAAAATAAGTCTGTCATGTTTCACATATTTCTAGTCCACCTGCTGGTCACCTGAATAATGTCAACCCACAAGGATTGAAACAAATGACTATTATTGTATCTTTAAGCTTTTTTAATATTTAAGTTGTATGTACTGCTCATAAACCTGATTTTTTGAAATATATGTGATGTATTATTTCACATAATTATTTTGTGCTTATAATAGTACATATTTTAGCATTTTTCAAGAACACAGTATTCTAACTATAATCTCCATGTTATACAGTGTATCTCTTCAACCTTTTAAGGCTAGTTAACTAAAAGTTTATTGTTTTTGATCAACATGATCCCAGTCTAAAACCTAGCAACCACACACCCTGGTAACCGTCACTTTACTGTCTATGTATTCCACATCATCTACTGTAGATTCCACATAGTAAGGAGGTGACAAAGTGACTGTATGGCTTACTTCACTTATTGTAAACTCCTGCATGTTTGCCTATACTGAATCAACTGAGAAACTACTCATATCACACGCTTTTTATTCATCATCTGTTGATGGACATTAGATTGATTCCATATTTCTTCTACTGTGAATAATGCACCAAACATGTCAGTAGATATATTTCTTCAAAATACAGATACAATTTCCATTTGCTATAGATTTCAGAGTGGAATTGCTGGATCCATGACTATTCTATTTTTATTTCTTACTTTTTGTGGTACTGGAGATTAAAACCAGAGCCTCATGTATGTTATGCAAGTGTTTTAAAACTGAACTATACCCCAACCCTATTTATAATATTTTGAACAGCTTTCATACTGCTTTCCATATTAAATGTACTATTGTAAGGAAGAACGTTGTGAACTGAACAAATCTCAACAACAGATACTTCAAATAACAAAGACTGCTGGGAATAGGCCAATTAAAGTTACAAAATAAAACACTAGATCCTGACAGAGTAAAGATTCAAGCAATCGCCGAGGGTCCCTAATGTTATAAACAAATAATATGGACAACTGAATCAGGAAAATGAGAACATGAGCAAAGACATAAAAGCAAGAGAGACCAACAGAAAAGCTGTGGCTGAAGAACTCTTTAGAAATAATGCCTGGGAAATCCTCAAAAATAATTGAGGAAAAAGACATCAAAATTCAAGAAGTCCAGTTATCTCTAGGATCAATGCAAAGAGATTTGAAATAAATCACATTAAAATCAAAGTCTTTTTCAAATGGGAAGGAAATTAAGATGGAGGGAGGGAGGATGGAGGAGAGCAAAAGGGGATAAAAAAACAATTTAGATGTGTTATATACATGGACTAACTCCACACAAGGAATGTGAAACGTAAACATGTACTAAGAAAAACAAAAACTGAAAAAAAGCATTAATATGTTTTGATCACAAAATTCCAAATCATAATAAAATACTCATAAAGTTAAATAAGGACCAAAATTATATTACTTATTGTGAAAGAGGAAGAAAACATTCAAATGGGAAAGGGAACAAAGGAGTGGAGGGGGGAAAGAAGGGAAAAGTTTCAAAAAAGTGAGAAAAGAAGGAAAACGTGGAAACAAAGGTTTTGTAAATGGGGAGGAGAAGAGGGTTGAAGAGAGCAGGGGAATGGGAAAAAAAGAATCAAGTTTTATCATGTACAGGTACAAATCTTCTATGATGAATGTGATCACTCTATATATCTAAAATGTACCAATAAAATCTGATTGAAGAAAATAAAATAGTCATACAAAGGTCCAAAAAAAGAAATAAAACCACAGCATTAAGTCACAGAAAGAGAAGCTTGAGGGTAGAAATGAAAAAGGTGCTATCTACAAGGGTGCTCTGTAAGATCATTAGTTGATTTTTCAGGAGAAACTGAAATATAGAAAAGTGTTAGGAAGAGAGCTGAGAAAATAACAACTACCAACCTAGAACATGCGCCCAGCCAATTCATAGAAATAATTTTCCCCTAATATATGTGACAAAGATGCCTAAGACACATTTAGGTTTCCTATGCAATTTGAAGGACAAATGTATAAAAATCATTATAGACATCTGTTAGGTATAATGTGAAAGTAGTTGTGACACAAATCACATGACATCGAGAGATGCGCAGAGTTTTGATACAAAACTGAAGTCAGAAAATGAAATAAAATTGTAGTCACTGACTTAAAGTAACATTTTAAAGCGCCCTTACATAATCCCCGTGGTGAAGAGACAATAAATACCCTATAAGTTAAACAAAAAAAAGAGAGAAATCAAAACATATCACTATAGCAAATAAAGAAACACAATTTAATAAGAGAAGTACGAAATGCAGAAAGCAATTCACACAAGGCAATGTTAATTTCTTCCTTTGCAGTAATTTCTTTAAATTCAACAGGATTAAGGTCCTAATCAAATAAATAAACTGGATAACAAGAATTAACCTAAAAAAATTTGAACTCCTCCAATGGTGTCTACAAGAGATTCTTTTTACATCTAACCCCAAAATAATGAAAATGAAAGAATGACTAAGATATTACACAGAAAAGTAACCAAAATGAGTAGGAATTCTATACAATGTTACAAATATATTTTTAAAGCAAAAATGTTACATGAGATGAAATACAATTCAGTTTACAAACATAGTTTGTTTGGAGGTATCATGCACCCTTCATGCTAAGTCAGTGGCAATTTTTGACCTTCTGCTTGCAAACTCTGCACGGGGTGACAAACATGACCACAGCCGTCTTCCCCACACAAACACATACGCGGCCATCTTTCCCAAAGTCCTAAAACAAATTAAGTTCATAAACTGTGGTACTACTGTATATGTACCAAATACCAGTGCACCAGACTTCATAACACAATCACTAATGAACATAAAAGATTAGATAAGCATCAACCCAATACCACAAAATTTCAAATATGCAAATCAAGTAGAAAAAAATCAGGGCCTGGGCTATAGCTCAGTGGCACAGCACCTGCCTGGCAAGCTCAAGGTTCTGAGTTCAATTCAGAAAAGAAAAAAAATCAACAAAGGAAATAACCAGTGAAGTAAAGAGACAAATCACAGAATGTGGGAAAAAAATTGCCAGCAATTCCTCATTCAGAAGATGAATATTTCAAATATATAAAGATTTCAACAAAACTTACACATTCCAAATAAAAGACTCAATCACCACAATGGGTAACTGAAATGAAGATACTTCTCAGAAGACATACAAATGGCCAAAAAATGCATGAAAAGATGCTCAACATCTCTGCCCATTAGAGAAATGCAAATTAAAACTTCGAGATTTCATCTTATGTGAAAAAGAATGACTAAGAAATTAATGGTCAAGAAATCAAAAAATAACAAATACTGTGGGGAAAAAAGGAATATTTCTGGGTAGTTTTGTTTTGTTTTTGAGACAGGGTCTCACTGTAGTTCAGGGAGCCCCTGAACTCTATGTATCCCAGGCTGGCCTTGAACTTGTGGTGATCCTCCTGCCTCAGCCTCCTGAGTGCTGGCATTACAGGTATGCACCACCATGCCTGGCCTAAAAACATTTCTACATTGTTGGTGGTGTGAGTATAGACTAGTACAACTACTACTGAAATCAGGATGGAGATTCCTCAAAAAAAGCAAGAGTAGAAATCCCACTTCACCAAGCTATTCCCCTTTACATATCTCCTGAAAGAGTTGAAAACATCATACACAATGGTCCATACGAAGTCCTGTTCACAGCAGTGCAATTCATAATAGCTGGATCTTACATGTAGCCTACGTGCCTCTCAGCAGCTGGACAGATAAAGGAAACGCGATACTTCTACACAATAGAGTGCTACTCACTCAGAAGAAAGGGTAACTCTGAGTCATTTGTAAAAAGAATGGATGCACCTTCAGCGTATAATGTTAAGTAAAAATACATCAGGCACACAACCTTAAATATTATATGATTCCTCTTATATGAGAAACCCAAAACAGAAATAATTTAAAGCACAAAATTAAAGGTACATAATAGGAAATAGGGACACATATTTTGCAAAAGAGAAGAGGATCTAGAGGGAGGGAGCAAGAAGGGAGGGGAAAGAATGACTTTTAAAGAGTTTAAATGATGTTTTGTGACACTGAACTTCAAAAATTACCATTAACTTAACATGAAGGGTGCGTGATACCTCCAGAAGAGAAGCTAAAGACAAGGATGAATGACACAAAAATTTTCTCATCTGCACTAACAAATGTCCATCTTTTTCTTTGAAAACAGGTATCTAAAATGAGTTCATGAAAACTAGAAGCTTCCAAGAGATATTTCAAAGAGTAAGGAAATTAAATGTTGATCGTGAACTAGGAATTCTATAGGGAATTTATCCTCATGCATGGAGAAAATGTTTCTGTAGTTCTCTAACATCACATCCCTACACAAAGTTCACTGAACAGTGTCAAGGAATTCCCACTCTTTCAGAGAGAAATCAGTTCCCACATCTCTAAATGTCAATAGCCCTGAAAACCACAAAGGAACAAATACCACATTGACCATGGGGTCACTGACAGTTTTTCACTTGACCCAATATGAAGCAAGTTAGGAAAACTCGTCCTGCATAGGTGAAGGACTACTCAATAAGATAGCTGTTAACCACAGCCATGTTCTCTACTGTGTTACCTAAATCTGAGAGAGTATGGCATAAGAATCACAAAACCAGGGCAGATATGACACTATTGTGAAAATGTGAAGTAGAAAAGTAAGCCTTCTATGCAGGATTACACACTGTATAGTGTGGTCTTTATTTCATACAAGGTAAGTTGTATATGTTTCTCATATGGAAAAGTCATGGTGAGCTAGAGAGGCATTTCTCAAACTTTTTTTTTACAACCATGATTTGGGTATATTATTGCATTGCAGGTTCTGATTCAGTCATTCTGGGTGGGGCCTGTATTTCTGACGACTCCATACTAAGTTCACTGGTAGGACCAGTATCAATGGTCCACAGAGACACTCCCAAATAGCCAAGAGGGAAGGCACCATGAAAGAAGTCAGATGAAACATACCTATACATGATAAAATTGTAAGCATAACCACCCTTTTTGGGTAAATAAAACATTACATGGAATTCTAATTGTTTTCGTAACAATGCATACACAAAAAATCTTTGAGAGCAGTCATATTGTCTTCTTTGTGACAATATTTTTTAAACATCCTATAAATAGTAGATCCAGTTACTTACAAATTTGTATGACCCAAAACTTATATAAAAGAACATGTATCTAAAATAATAGATTATTAATAGTAAAAGAATGTTTATACCAGCTTTCATAACTGAGAAAAGTAATGGAGATATGTTAAGAAAGTAGTGATACAAAATTAAATATTTTATGCACACACACGAATACTAACCACATGGTAAAACAGTATATTTCATGTTGATGAAACTTAGAAGCTAAAATGAAGCTATATTTTGAGACTGATGTTTTACTCGGTTCTTTTTCCTCTATCATTTGTTATAAGCCATTATTTAGAAATCCCAGGTACTTGAAATGTTTGTTTCTTGTTTCATCTTGCTGAAAATACAAGAGTAGTAAGTGTGTGTCTGTGACAAGCAGGTGAAATACAGTTACAACCTGAAGAACTAAAGTTTGTTCCTGAACAATCAGTGATGAAGCCAGCATCTCCGGTAAGCCAAGGTAAAAGCCTTCATTCTTGAAAGTAAGCTACAAGCAAAGAGAAGTGAAAAAGAAGGGTTTCCACATTAAGTATGATGGTTCACCCAGGTTACTCATAATAGTCTGGCTGACTGCCAGAAAAACAATTTTTACAGTGGAAAATCTGGCAGATAGCACTTTAATCGAGTGAACAAAGTTAAATTAGTTGTAAGAGAATAAATTGGTACCAAGTGTCAACAGACAGAGGACGCACTGCTGCTGTGACTAAAAAACAAAATAAAAGCAACTGATAGCCTTTACTTGTATAAAGAAGTATTAAAGCTAGAGCTGTGCATGTCTCCCACAGTCTGTAAACGCTTATAGGGTACGGCATTTAAAAAGCCCTCGGGAAACAGTATAAACAATAACTCCCTTACAGTTACTTTCCTTTTCCAGGAGTTTCCACGTTACTCTGGCAATGAATGCAAATCTCTTTGAATGAGTTTTGTTCATTCTTGTGCGCACACAGCTGGTGGAGGGTCCAGACAAAAGAGATCCCAACGCGCAGTGCTCCCACTCTTCTGCAACACTCAAAGGTCCTTCTCTCAGTGGAAGTCTAGATACCAGCACCTTCCCCCGCTGTCAGAAAGAAAACATTTTCAAAAGCGAAGGGCATGTATTCATCACACGAATTGTGTCTGGTACAGCAAAAGCCTGAAATGAAGGAATGGAGGGAAGGCTCCAGAGAACAGAAACGTTTTTAAAAGCTATGTGGACGTCTAAGGACAAATAGCAATAAAGTAGTTGGGAAACACACGCTCCATGTGAGGCAAGAACATGAGAATTAGAGAAGTAACAGCTTGCCCGTTCTGCATAAAAGGTACTTCTAGGTAGAAAATGTGACACAGACCCTGATCTGCAACACAGTCACCTGAGAAAATGCCACTCCTTCCTCTCTCTTCTCCGACCTTCTTCCTCAAGGTGAGCTGTACTTACAACTCAGACTTGCACTGCGAATCTTCTTGGAAGGTGTTAGAACCGCGGTCCTTCAAGGGCCTCCTTGTAGAGGCTCAAGGCTGGTATGGCCCTCCAATCTCTGGGCCACTCTGCCCATCTTGTTTGTCTTTTTGGGACAGCATCTCCCTATGCAGTTCGGGCTGGCCTTGAGCTCGCTTTGTAGCCCAGGCTGGTCCTGAACTTGCAACAATCCTCCTGCCTCAGCCTCCCAAATTCTGGGATTACAGGCGTGCACCACCACGCTCTCTCATTTTTATTCACACTTTAAAAAAAAACAATTTCCAGAGCTTACAGTCCAATGAAGATACCCATTTTTATGTCTACGGGTGGCAACAATCTTGTACATTTCATACCTTATCAGGAAACGCCAAAATATCTACCCTTTCAGATAATATGCACACGATTTCACTGATATTTCTATAATAAACGATTAAGTAAACAATGAGCCACTTGTGAGCCCTCCTAGGATTTGTCAAGTCCTGTTCCGTGGGATGTAGCAATCTCCAATGTCCAGATAACAAACCTTCAAAAAATGAGGAACTGATGTTCTGATAAATCTTTGAAATGCACCAATTAATCTACTGCACATTCTAGAGTAAATGCGCTCATTTTTCCACAACTGTCTGTCTTTGCACACCACGCAAAGCTAAGCTCTGGAACTGCTCTTGACAGCCCCACCCCCGCCAAACACGCCTGAATGTTTTGCCGCAGTATACTAACCCTGCGGGAGAGACAAGGAGATGGACTTCTCTCTCAGGGAGTGCGAGATCTTTTTCCGTCCCCTGAAATCCATCTCTGTCAGGCCTCTTTGGAAGTGTTTCTCCTTAAGAACACGCTTTAGTCACTAAAAACTGAAACTGAAGCGAACCATTCTCTCCAATGTGACAACCCCAGGCAGCGCTCAGCGAGCACCCAAGGTGGATTTAGCCCCGTCGCCGGGCTTCTCCAGACCCAGGCCGGGAGGCACAGAGCCGCGGGGACGGAGGTCGCTCCCGTACTTCTTCCCCCCCGCAGCAGCAGCCAACTGGCTGAGGAAATAAACTGCAGTGCTGCACGCGACCAGCTGTTCAAACCAGGGTGTGACAGGAATCGGAGCCAGCCCAGAGTAAGGTGCCTGACACCGCCCAGGAGCTGCTAGAAAACTTCGTATTTAGTCTGAAAATGCCTACAATTTGACAAAGTCATCCGATCAATTATCACTGAGTGTTTTTATTGAAACAGCCGGATCCTCCCACGCTGTTTTCCCGTATGCCCCGTGGTTCTGTTCTTCGCTTCATTGTCTGCTGCTGCGGGAGTCAACGCCACACCGGCTTCCTCAGTCTCCAACCCGCCCCGGAGCCCATCGAGCTCTTCCCGGGTGCCCGGTGTCGCACTTCGCCTGTAGCTCGGCCCGGCCCGGCCAAACGCGGCCCCAGCGCCCAGTGTTAGCGTCGGCATAAACGTCGGCGTCACGGCACCGTCGGCGTCCTCTGGGGGCGCAGCGCAAGCCGGGGATCGGGACCCGCCAGCCACTCGGAGACGTCGCCGCCCTTGAAGGCCAAGGCCCCGCCCGCCCCTGCGCTCCTGTTGCGTGCCTGATTGGACGATGCTCCGCCTCACCACAGTCTTTTTGGCCCGCCCCTCACACCTGAGTGACAGAGGGCAAAAACCCACCGCTGGACAAGGCCTAGGGCAGATTTCTGGTGGCTGTTATTTTGTTGTTGATCCTAAGTTTAAGCCCAGCCTGGGTGACAGGAGACCGTCTCAAAAACAACAGACAAAGAGATCTGGGGATGTAACTCAGTGCGTTCAACCCTAATACTGCGCACATAGAGAAAATGTAAATTGTTCTTAACTTTTCCACTCTCTGTTCTTCTGGGAGCACAGCTTGAGCTTTTGGATGGGAATCCTTCCCCTAGACACCAACGTCCAGCACAAAGGAAATGAGTGGAACAAGTGTGACTTCAAATTTCCTAGCATTAACATTTTCAAAGTTAAACACATGCAATCTCAGTAACCCACTCCATCCACAATGCTATCATCATATGTGCTCGATATAAAATTATTAAAATTTATACATTTGGGGACTTCCGGGAAGATGGCGACTGGGTAGGCAGCAGAGAGAGAACCTCCCAGAGGATTACCACCCAAACAATGAAATATAGCAATATGAAGACAGAAATAAGGACTTCCGGGAAGATGACCAGCCGAGAGAGCGAGTGTGGAGGGAAGAACGGCTTCAGCTCCTGAACCTGACAGAGAACGCGCTACTCGGACAAACTGCACCAAACCGGGCAGCGCTCCAGGATCCCGCTCAGAACCCCAACCCCGCAGCCAGCACTGCGCGAACTGGAGCAACAGCGACCGGCTGGCGGGATTTCTGAGTCGGGGAAAATCTCCATCCAGGGAAAAACATCTGAACGGCACTCCTGTCTGCACGATCACAGGGTGAGTTAAGTGCGCGCGCTAACCAGTTTTTCCTGAATCTGGAAGAAGCTCAGCCCAGCGAGAGACATCAAAGCAGCTTTAAGGACTGCAGGATCTCCCGGGTGGGAAGACCTACTTAGGCGCCCCAATGGGTTTTGTGAGGGGGGAAGGAGCTCCACCCGGGGAGGAACACCTGAGTGGCCTATCTGCAAGAATCCTGGGACGGCGAGCTGTTTATTCGCCCCGGCCAGGTCTTGGGGTAGGGAGTAGAAGCGGAAATCTCAGCAGACAGCTTAAGGGACATTCTCCCAAAGAGAAGTAACCATTAGAGCAGCCTCTGCAGCAGACCTTTGCCTGCTGAACTGTCTGTGGAATTTATAGCTCCACATTTTGAATCTGATACCCAAAAATGGGAAAACAGAGGAACAAAACGCAGTCTCAAAACTCAACCCCACCCAGAATAAGTTTTGAATGTGAGGATACAGGGGAACCAGGAAATCACATACCTGCAAGTTATGAAACGATTGTATCCGAAATGAAACAACTCCAACAGGCCATAAAAGAGCTTAAAGCAGAAATAAGCCACATACCCACAATAATTTCTCAGATAAAAAACGAGCTGAAAACAATGATGGAAGAAATGTTCCATGCACATAGAGAAGATATAGACAAAAGACTAGAAGAAAATAGCAAACAAATGGAAACGTTACAAGAGCAATTTAGGAATGAATTACCAAGAATGAAACAGGTCCAAAGAGAATTCCAGGATTTGAAAACTAACGCTGAAAGCATGAAAA